>VMDR010001515.1:0-123299 GCA_007922815.1 Macrotus californicus | reverse complement strand
TATATGGCCTTTATTATGCTGAAGTATGTTTCTTCTCTAACTAATTTATTGAGAGTTTTTATCATGAAAAGATGTTGAATTATGTCAAATGCTTTTTTGTAACTGTTTAAATGATCACATGATTTTTGTCTTTCATTCTATTAATGATATATCACATTTATTGATTTGTGTCTAATGAACTATCCTTGCATCCCAGGGATGAATCCCACTTGATCATGGTGCATGATCCTTTTAATGTGCTGTTGAACTTGGTATGCTAGTATTTTGCTAAGAAGTTTTGTGTGTACAGTTGACCCTTGAACAAGACAGGGTTGAATTGCCTGGATCTATTTATACATGGGTTTTTTTCAATAAATATACAGTTGGCCCTCTGTACCCATGGGTTTCGCATCCACGGATTCAGTCTACCGTGGACCAAAGATACTTTTTGATTCACAGTTGGAAATCTGTGGATGTGGAGGGCTCACCGCATGCATCGTCATATACCATTTTATATAAGACACTTGAGCATATGCAGATTTTGGTATATTTGACTCCCTTATATCCATGGGGATCATGAAGCCAATTCCCTACAGATACCAAGGGACAACTTCAGTTAAGGTTTAAGGGAGTCAGAAGTTGTGTGTGGATTTTCAACTGCATGGGGGTATCAGCACCCCTACTCCCTGCACTGTTCAAGGATCAACTGTATATTTATCAGGGATATTGGCCTGTAGTTTTCTTTCCATGTGGTGTCCTTATCCGGCTTTGGTATGAGGGTAATGCTGGCCTCATAAAATGAGATTGGGAGTGTTCCCTCCTCTTCAGGTTTTTTTGGAAGAGTTCAAGAAGGATTGGTATGAATTCTTTAAATATTTGTTGGAATTTACCCATGAAATCATCTGGTTCTAACCTTTTTGTATTGGGAGGTTTTTGATTACTGATCTAATTCCCTTACTCATTATTGGTCTTTTCAGATTTTCTACTTATTCATGATTTATTCTCAGTGGGTTTTATGTTTCTAGGAATTTATCGATTTCTTCTAGGTTGTCCAATTTGTTGGACATAGTAGTCTCTTATCGTTTGTGTTTGTGTGATATCAGTTTAATGTCTCTGCTTTTATCCATAATGTGACTTATTGGGTGAACTCTCTTTTTTGCTTGGTAAGCTACAGTTTTTTTAAAAATTTTGTTTATCTTTTCAAAAAATCAGCTATCCATTTTGTTAATCACTTTTATTGTTTTTATATTCTGTATTTCATTTGTTTCTGCTCTGGTCTTTGTTATTTTCCTTCTTTACAGTATTCTTGACCTGACTATGCACTTAACTTTACCAGTATATTATTTATTTTCATAGGTTTTTATGTTGTTAATTAGCATCCCTTCTCTTCAGCTTGAAGAACTTCTTTCAGCGTTTCTTATAAGGAAGGCCTAGTGGTAATGACTTTCCTCAGCTTTTGTTTGTTTGGGAAAGTATCTTCTTGCCTTTATTTCTGAATGAAAACTTTGTTGGTGCAAGTATTCGTGGTGGGCAGTTTTTCTCTTTCATTACTGTGAGTGCATGACCCCACTCTCTCCTGGCCTGCAGGTTTCTGCTGAGGAAGGTGCTGATAGTCTTATGGGTGGGGGGTGGGGGGAGGTCCCTTGTGTGAGAAATTTTTTTTCTTGCTGCTTTTAAAATTCTTTCTTTATCTTTGATTTTAGACAGTTTTGTTATAATTGATCTTAGAGAAGATCATTTAGGATTGAAATTTTGGGGTGACCTATTACCTTCATGAACTTGGATGTCCATGTATCTCCCTAGGTTTGAGAAGTTCTCAGTGATTGTTTCTTTAGGTTTCTATCTCTTTTTCCTCCCTTCCACTCTGGGACTCCAACAATGTGTAGACTGTTTCTCTTAATGGTGTCCCATTAGTCTCATAGTCTTTCTTCATTCCTTTTTATTCTTTTTTCTTTTTCTACCTCTTACCGGATAATTTCAAATGTTCTTCTTTGAGTTTGATGATTTCTCTGCGTGTTTCATGTGCTGTTAAAGTCTTCTATTGAATTCTTCCATTCAGTCATTATATTCCTTAGTTTCAAAATTTCTATTTGTTTTTACACTTTCATATTTTCTATCTCTTTGTTGAACTCATTTTGTTCTCATATTGTTTTCCTGATTTTATTACATTGTTTTTCAGTGTTCTCTTGTAGCTCTCCAAGCATCTTTAAAATAATTATTTGGAATTGTCAGGCAATTCATGTATCTTCACTTTTTCAGAATCAGTTACTAGAAGTTTACTGTGTCCCTATTGTGGTGTCATGTGTCCTTGTTTTTCCGTCATACCTGTGGCCTTGAATACGTATGCACACATTTCCAATCTGTATGGACTGACTTTGGCAAAGAAAGACCTTCCCCTGTGGGTGGGGCATGTTGGAGTGCGCTGTGACCCCAGGTCCAGTGAAGCAAGGTGCCAACCCAAGTGCAGGGGTGTGTAGCAGCTTTGGGCCTGGGCGGAGGAGTGATGTCATCTCAGGGCCACAGGGGTCCACCACATTGACAACTGTGTGGTTCTTGGCAGGAGCTGCCAGGAGTCCCCAGACAGCTGTTCAGGTCCTTAGCAGGCCTCCAGGTCTGGTGACTAGGGACCAGGGCAGGCAGTGGGGGTGGTCAGAGCCAGTGGTACACACAGACTCAGCTGCAGGGCCCAGCTATAGGTGCCTGTGGAGTGGCACAAGCCAGTTACATACACACTCACAGTGGCAATGGCCAGGGCCAGCAGCAAGGACAAGGGCTACCTGGAAGTGCAATCACAGCTGTGGGAACCCTGGCTGTCAGCGTGTGTCGCAGTCCCGGTCCAGCAGGACCGCGTGTTGTTGTGGAATGCTTGTCCTATATCCCCGGACAAGTGACAAACAAATTCACACGGACTAAAGAAATCCGGTGGAGAAAAGGGACGGGTGGCTGATCTCTCAAAGAGAGAAAAGCCCCCACTCCTGCCTCGACAGGCTTTTATTGAAACTCCAGGTCCATTACATTCAGGGTAGTCCTCATTTACTACGCATAGGTTTGTTTTAGGTGGTTGACTATTACAGATAGCAAAGAAAAGAAGGTTGCTGATCACTTCCAAGATAGGATACAAAGTGGAGAGGAGGATTAGGTAGTTACACATATACTTTGGAAGTCTGGCCCAAGTCAAAGTAAACTTCTGCTGTCTCCATCCCAGGTGAAGGAATTTTTGCAAGAGCAAGTTTCAAAGCGGCCTAGGTACAGTTCAGGCCTGATTACCCACGGGAAACCTATCCACTAATACACTTTGCACACCACACGCTATCTGGACTGCGTTCAGACCGGAGCTGAGTCACAGAATGTATTACCCATGAACAGGTTCCCCACAGGCGTGCATTCCTGGGCTTTCGAGTCTTGCCATAGGTACACAACAGCAGGGACCAATGACAAGACTCTGGCCAGTAGTGTACAAGTTCACCACCGAAGGTACTAGCTATAGGTGAGCCCAGACAGTGCTAGAGCAGACCCCACAAGCAGCTCTGGGGTCCCTGGCTGTCGGCATGCACTGCCATGGTGGCAGGGCCTCACCACAATGCATGGCAAGAAAGGCCAGTGATGGGAGTCTGTTCCTGAGTACACATGTGGTGACAGGTATCCGTGGCAGGGGTCTAAGCTAGCATCCCTTACACAGCTGCAGAGGCTGCCAGTGCAGATCCTGGGTTCCAGCAGTGAGGGCGATGGGAGTGGAGAGAGAGACTCGGGTATCTGAGCATCTGCAAGCAAGAAAAACCAGTGAAATCTGCCAGGGTTCTGTGGTGGCAACGCTGCTGAGGTTCTCTGCACAGCAGGTCCCTGGGAACCACGTTGGCTCCTGCTGCGTGGCTGGTACAGGCTGCCCCTGCCTGCCCTTCTTGGTCTTAGGCATTTCCAGACGTCTAAGCTTTGCCAGCCCCCTGGTGAGTTGAAGGCAAAGTGGGTCCTTCTTGTGGTGCCCCAAAAGGCTGGAGGAGCTGACTGCTCACCTCGCTCTCCCCCTCTCCAGCAGGAGGAGATCCCCCCTGATGCGGAGCAGGACCAGCCGGGGCACAGGAGGGTGCAGGCAGAAGGAAGTGCTCTTCCTTCCCTTTTTGTGCCATATTCTCGGGTGTTCTGTTGCACTGCGTTGCTGCAGTTTCTTAAGTAGACTCCCAAGCTCTCCCAATACCATTTTTATTCATGGGTCGCTGTCTAATTGTTTATCTTTGTGGGGTACAGAGCCCAGGACCTCCTATTCTTCACTCTTGGTGACATCACTCTCAAAAACATCACATTTTTATAAAACTTCATCAATCACATTGAATTATGGAACCTCTGAGAAAATGTATGATAAAGAAAATAAATGTTGAGCTCAGTGTTTCCCAAGCTTTTTGAGTACCAAACACTTGCTGATACACCATAAAAATAGTGTTCCTCAGCACAGCAGATGTGTCCTAGAGGTTAATTCGGCCTTGGTTCTGCAGATGCAGCTCCCCCTAGTGCTCACGAGAGGCGCGGCAGGCGGCTTCCAGTTGGGAAAGTCCCTTTCCTCCTGGCTCTCCCGGCACCCTAGGATGATCCCTGGATAGCGCTGAGTCTTTGCGACTCTTAGGGTGCTGGTGAAGTACAGAATTTAAATATGCTCTGACTACAGATTGATCATTTAGGGGCTGCCTTTCCTAGTTTGTTTGTTTTTTATGTTAACAAAATAGCAGGAGGAAGACTGTTTTTTCTTTTTTATCCTATTTCAAAATACTGTCTTTATTCTCCAAGTAAAGCAATTTTTATTTTCTCCATGGTATTCCCCACTTCATCTTTGAACATCTTCATTCAGAGAAGATTAGAATTATTGGATGATCTGATCGAAATTCCGCCTGAATCAAGTAATAGTTTTAAAATACTGGAAGATTTCCTCAGTTTTGTGCTATTTATGATGTAACAGCTACAGACATGACACACTTTGAAATTTATTCTTCCTTACGTTTTCTCCCTCCCTTTTGTGTGTCTGCCACAGCAAAGCTGTAGATCAAGCCCTGAGTCCTGCACTTGCCCGTTTCTGTGGGGTAAACATTCTCACCGGGGCCGCTGTCCAGCTGCCGGCCTCCTATCCCTGAGCTTGGGGCGGCACATAGCACACCATTGTACTGCACTTCCAACATGCAGATACAATGGGTGTAAGCAGCCTCAGGATGGTAATGAGGAAGTAATGAGTTTTGAGTATGTGTTACATTTTAAAATATAATTCACTTAATTGTAAGTTTTATATTTTAATAATGAGCACGTTAACAACTGACTCACAAAATTCCTAAAATTTTAACAACCTACTCTTCCAAGCCAATCGAAGCTGGATGCAGCACAATATTATATTGTTTCCAAAACTCCTGTTGCTTGTTGGGAGAACAAGCCATAGACAGGCAGACTGTGTTGCCTCTGAGACGGTGGAGACAGGAAAGGGGGAAATGACCGTCTCTGTCTCTTTCAGACGGATCCGTCAGCGAGCCAGACGTGGCCGCCCACTTCTGCCCGGACCACAAGGCACCCATGGTGCTGTTCTTGGACCGTGTTTATGGCATCAAGGATCAAACTTTCCTGCTCCACTTGCTGGAGGTCGGATTTTTACCTGACTTAAGAACCTCTGCCTCTCTAGATACAGTAAGTACCTAAAACAAGAAAAAAATTTCCCCCACCCGTGTAAATGAGTATCTTTGGATTTAGAAGTGACTATTTTCTAGTCTACTCACTGATTACATACTAGTAGCTTGTTTTAAAGGGTGCAAAAACAGAGGCACTGAGAAATGGGAGATCTTAATTTCTTGGGCCAGTGACTTAGATGTATGTAAACTTGACCTCAAATAGTCAACCAGTTCCCTCTCTTCCAAAGTTTCTCAACATTTTTAATATCTGTTGGAGGGGAAGGACATCCTGTGAATTACAAGATGTTTAGTGGCATCCTGGCCTCTACTCACCACCCCCCAAACCAATTCTAGATTTCACCAAGTGTTTCCTGGGGGGCAAAAGTCATCGCTTATGAGAAGGGCTGGCTGGCAGCACTGGAGGCTGGCAATAGTCTTCCCGCTCTTGCTCCCCAAGTTTAATGCACTGTCAGGCAAGATCGTGTGAAGCTGACAGACTTCAGGAGTGACAAGGTCAGGACAAGAGGCCAAGGGCAAATCCAGATTTGAAGTCAAGTGTGAGGTAAAGTAACCCAAAATCTACAGACATCAAGACAGGAGGCCCCAGAGTTAAGGAGCATGGATGCCTGATGCCTCCAGTCAAGACTAAGCAGAGACCCGATACACCAGGAGTGCTGGGTCCAAGGAGAAAGACTGATCAAATCAGCTTAGTCTAAGAACATTTTGCCGGTTTAGAGTTACTTTGTTTTTAAGAGCCAGAAGCGTGTCTTCTTGATCAGTCATAAAGTTGCCCAAAGGCTCCACCTGGTGTCCAGACGAGATAGCAGGGTAGGTTCTGGGATGGGCGTCACAGAGCTGACGCCTGAACTGGACCAGATTCCATCTGCATGGGTGACCTGCAAATGCAAAGCAGTACAGCCCTCCCCCACCCCATCTGAGCGAGAATTCCATCCCCGTCTCTGGCTTGGGACTAAGACATGGTATATCCATGAAGGTGTTAGGGTGATCCTTTTGGATAATTAAAACAGCGAGTGCTCCCACGGCTTTTATTTGTTTTCAGCTTTTCAATAAATTCCTTGGTTTAAAATATAATAATTTTTTTAACGTGCGGGATATTCCTGAGGTTCCTGATCAAAGCCTTCAGTTTTTATAGATGAAATAAATAGCAAATGCTATTCTAGCATTGGGTGTCCAAGTCACATGCCTGTCTCAGCACCGTCTACAAAAGCAGTTTTATATTCAGTTCCTCCACACACAAGTTTTCACGCATTCTCTCCTGAAAACTTTTAAGCCACTGTAGTAAAAGCTAGGTCCGTCTTCATTTTAACTACCCTGTTAAAGTGATAAATGTGAAGGAGTTAGTATGATTACTCCAGCTCCTAGAAAACAAGGTTTTGATAATGAAGAGGAACACCCAGGAATGTGTACAGTTCAGAGAAAACAGTTTATCAGATGATAAGTTACAGATATAATTATTACGATGATCACAGAAAATAACGATAATATTTCATCTCTGTGAATCTCAAGGTTTCTTTTAAAGTTTTGCAGTTTTCAGAGATGATAGTTACATATGCTTTGGCTGCCCTGGCCAGGTGGTTTAGCTGGTTGGAGCATCATCTCATACACCAAAAGATTGCAGGTTCAAACCCCAGTCAGGGCACATACCTAGGTTGCATGTTTGGTCCCTGGTCAGGGCACCAGTACAGGAAGCAACCAATCGGTGATTCTCTCTTACATCAATTTCTCTCTCTCTCTCTCTCTCTCTCTCAATTCATCTCTCTCTAAAACATCAATAAATATATCCTCGGGTAAAGATTAAATAAATAAACTGCTTTGGCTAAATTTAGCATCACTAAGTGGGCCCTCCTTGAATCTGGCCTGGGTTGATAAACCAGAGAGCACGTTGGGAGTGAGAATTACAGCAGGTGGAGAGCAGGTCCTGTGTTTCTATGTCTTGGACACTTGTTCCCGTGTAAAATGAGGTCTGCCCTCATATCATTTATTAGGTTGTGAATTGTTCACGATGCTCGTAAATTCAGCGACGGGGGCCAGAATCCCTCCACTTTCTGCAAAACCAGAGGAACTGAGAGCTGGCTTGGTCTTTACCCACTAATTCCAGCATCACAAGAGGACAGCTTGTGTGTCTCCCTAAGATGAGAAGAAAGAGCTAAAACAGGAAAAACGATGTAGCTGAACGTTGCAAACATCGAGGATATTGGATTAGACTGGTCATCACGTGATTTTTAACAGTTTAGAAATCTTTGAGGAGGGTGGATGTTTGTGGATCATTCAGAATGAGTTAGGACCAGCCAGTCTTTGCTTTTCATCTGTTTAATTTTTTTTCCCCTCATTTAAAATGCAAAAGAGCAATCAGTCTGCTGAGAAGGTACAAGGTTGTTCACTTTGTTCCATCCCGTGAAGCGCGGATGTGTGTGAGCTTCCCTGCCCTGCTCCGTGGGCGCTCGGTGTGCGGGGTGAGCTTTGCTCTCTTTCCTGACCGGTGTCCCCACGCCCTTTCCTAGGTCTCCCTGAGCACCACGGAGGCGGCGCTGGCACTGAATCGGTACATATGCTCTGCTGTGCTCCCGCTCCTCACAAGGTGCGCCCCCCTCTTCGCTGGAACAGAGCACTACACCTCTTTGATCGATTCTACACTCCAGACAATATACAGGCTCTCCAAGGGCCGCTCCCTCACCAAAGCTCAGAGGGACACCATAGAAGAATGTTTGCTTGCTATTTGCAAGTAAGTACCCGCCCCTGGTTTTCTCCGGTGTGTGTGCATCCACGGCAGCTTCCTTTAATCATGTAATCAATCTAAAAACTGTAGCATTCCAAAGAAGAAGTAATGTTTTAGTCCCTAAGACAGAGTCAGAGGCAGGATTTTCCCCTCTAAATGAGTGGGCCTTTTGCACAGAGGCCAGCCTCTACCACTGTGAATCAAAGCAACCCTCCTCTCGACCTTGGACTGGGAGCAAGGAGAAGGCATCTCCAGTCCCAGGGGGAAGGCAGGGCAAGAGTTTTCACCACTGCAAATAGGCACCAGAGCCTCCAAGGACAGAGGTGAATTCTCCCCAAGAGCCTCGGCTCCTCAAGAAACTACACCGGGTTAGGTAGGGTCAGAGAAAGAGGGGCTCTTCCTACACAGGCTGCAGCAGCTGGTCCGGGGCTCCAGCTGTAAGCCAGTTTCCACCTCAGCTGCACATGAGAATCACCTGGGGAAACACCAGGTTCATGCCCCAGGGCCCAGGTCACACCTCTGCCCCCAAATCCAGCCTCTAGGGATGAGACTGAGACCTCTAGCCTTTGAAGCTGCCAGGTGATTCCATAATGCAGCCTAGGTTGAGAAGCTCTGCTGTAGGTTGCCCGGAGACAGGACCAGCAGACCAGCTGGGTTATGGGCGTGACTATGGGTGAAGAAGCTGCTCCCTAGTCACACAAGCTGACTGACTCTGTATTGAGGGGCTAGGGCTGCCTAGGGAAAAAAGCCGTTGATTGGTGCTTTAGAACATCAAACTAAAAGACAATCTCACATTTACATTTCAGACATAGTAATGATCCTTACATTTCCAGGGCTTTGTTAAAAATGGAGCTACATCTGCTGTCTTCTGTCTTCTAATGCCTCCAGACTTCAGCTATTGGGTTGGCCAAAAAGTCCGTTCAGTTTTTTCTGTAAAGTAAAAGACACATTTTTCGTTTTCACCAATAACTTATTGATTTGGATATTTTGAGCATGCTGACTCTCTCCCGTGAGGTGTAACCCTGACTGTTCTCAATTAATGTCTTGGTTAGATTGATGTCAGCTTCAGCTGGCCCACCTGACAGTGGAGCATCGTCCAGTGAGAAGTCCCCAGCACGAAACCTTGCAAAAATGTATTTGCAAAACACTTCTGACACAGTCGATCAGTCACAGCACCTTCTCCATACACTGCACAAATCATTTTTTGTGTTTCAGTTGAGTTTTTACCTTTCTTGAAATAAGAAAGCATCATATGCTGAAAATGTTGTGTATTTTCTTCCATCTTCAATGTTTCAATGACTACACAAAAATTCAACAATTTTGTTAAGTTTTTTTTAAATGCACGCTGAGATGACAGCTGTCACAATGCAGTCTAACAAAATTGTTTTGAGTGAAGTTAAAGACAGCTAAGCACTACTAGAGCCATCATACAGAAAAAAAGCAAATGAACTTTTTGGCCAACCCAGCCCTCAGGGGACAAGCTGTGTGGTCGAACAGTGCTATGTGCCTGGGTTTGGAGTAGAGGGTGGGGGATGGGGGCGGGGGGGCCTCCACCAGGGCCCCATAAAAGGGGCTTCTCTGTGAGCTCCTCAGACACCATTTCATTCCTTTCAAGATTATTATAATTGGAAGAGGATTAAGTTCATTAGAATGTTTTGGCCTTGAAAGAGAGACAAAGCTGGGTGGAAGCACCCACGGGTGTCTAGGAATCGGCAGGGTGCTGGGTTTCCGCCTGGCCACTGAGAAAAGAAGAGTGATGGTCCCATTACTTGTGCAGACGGGTCTCTGCTTTCTTCTCAGCGGCGGCAAGGGGATGAAGGATGAGTTTACACGCAAAGAAACCTTGTTGCTGTCCGTTCTGTAACTGGCACCCATAGCTGCTGCAGACCTTGTTCTGCCTTTTGCTGGGTTCGAGCTCAGACGGGCGGGGGGGGGAGCCCTGTCTCCTGGCATGAGCTGTTTCCCGTATTAAAGGCGTGTCGGTGTGGCTGATAGGAGCCGCAAACACTTTTGAAGACTCGGGCCTTGGGGAAATTGGAATTTTACATCAAACTAAAACTTTAACTGACAGCCCTATTCCTGTACTTGGAGGAGCCTCCACACGAGCCCCAGATACAGCAGACAAATTGGTGTTCAGCTAGTTATGTCATCGTTTATTTTTAGCAAGTCAGGAGTTAAAAGAGAGATTTATTTCATGCCTTCATCTTATTCAACTTAGTCCATCTTAGGTGATGGGACCAATAAGCTAAGCAGCGATGTGAAAAGTTGAGGAATTTTACGTTATAAGCACAGGAGTCAGCAACAAGGAAGGCCATTTACTTGTGGTACATCCTGGCTGACCCTTTCCACGGCTGGGCTCTTCATCCCAAGAGCAGTGCTAGGGAAAGTAGTGGAACAGTTGGATTGTGTTGTCCGTCCCCGTTTGCGTCCGCCCCCCTTGTTGTGTCTGCGTCCAAGGCTTTCCTTCCTGGCACTCAACACTGGACCATCAAAGTGATGAACTTTGCCTCCTCGGTCCCGCGGGCACCTGAGGAAGGAGTTCCTGGGTTCGTGAACTGAACTTACATGCCAGACTGTGTGCTGTATGCACGTACTTTTCTCTGGAGAGGATCCAGAGGCTCCTCTAGGCTTTTAAAAAGTTTGGCAATTGAATTTGTGACAAGATGGACGGACCTAGTGGGCACTATGCTAAGTGAAAAAGGCCGAACAGAGAAAGACAAATACCATGTGATTTCATGTATATGTGGAATCTAAAAAACAAAAATAAATGAACAAACAGAACAGAAACAAACTCATAGATACAGAGAACAGACTGATAATTGCCAGAGGGGAGGGTGGGTTGGCGGGGGGACTGGGTGGAAAAGGGGGAGGGGTTAAGAAGTAAAAATCAACAGCTGCACAAGAGGCCTGTGATGTGAAGTACAGCTCAGGAAATACGGGCAGGAACATGGCCAGGGGTGACTGGACTTAGGGTGATCATTTCATAACTTCTATGAATGTCCCATCACTGTGTTACACGCCTGAAACTACTGTAATGTCGTATGTCAACTATAACTGAAAAATAATTTTTTTAATCTAAGGAAGAGATTTAAAAGTTTGGCGATCTAAACATAAAGGCTAAAACAGGATTGCTTATCTCTCTTTTGTGTCTCTCAGAATTTACTGCCCTGAATACCAAAGCCATGAGCTCCTTCTTAATTGGATATATCATTGTCTAATTAGTTAGTGCATTTGTCCTTTAAAGGGGCGTGTTTGAGGATGGAGCCTTAACCCAAAGAAACAATTCCAGTAATGAGAATTTCACAGATCACACAGTAACTCCAGGGGCCTTAAAATTCCCTTCAGATCATACCAGTAGGTGGCCTCAGATAGCTTCTGCTTTTTCGGAGTTCAAGGCGACTTGCAGTCCTCAGAAGACTGAGAGCTGCCAGAGGAAAGCGGGGAGGTGGGGAATGGTGGGAAGAAGGGGAAGGGATTAGTCAAAGGTATGAATGACCCGTGGACTTGGACTGTGGTGTTGGGGATTGACTGGGGTGGGGGGCTGGGCAGAGGAGAGCAAAGGGGGGAAAATTGGGACAACTGGAATAGAGTAAACAAGAATAAAATAAAAATAAAGGGTAGTAAATCATATATCTAGAAATAATAATAATAAAGTCCCCTTCTTTCTGTCACATTCTTCCCACTTAATCAGTAGCTGTACTTTGTGCACGGCCTCTAGAACCTCTCGTCCGATGGCTACTGGAATCTAACCTCGGCTGCCTCAATTCATTCGCCACATGCCCCTCTTTCTGTGTTTTAGCTGTGCTCAGTTCTTACGGTGTTTTATCATCAGCTGTGCTTTCCCCCAAGATCTTGTGTTGTAAGAGCTCATTGTTTTGAGGCTTAGCTCTGATAGATGGTTATTGCTGAGTGTTTCTTTTCTTCTTTCTTCTTTCTTAATTATTTTTTTATTTTTTTTCATCCTGCCCTTCTGGTTTTCTCGCTGTGCACGGCAGTCACCTGAGGCCTTCCATGTTGCAGCAGCTCCTGCGGCGTCTCGTTTTCGATGTGCCCCAGCTCAGCGAATACTGCAAAATGCCCCTGAAGGTAAACCTCTCTCGTCACTGAAATGCAGTCCCTGGCACAGCAAGCTTGCCTGGCAACATGTGATGTCTTCACAATTTGGGGGGCAAAATGCATGCTTTCTGGGCTCTGCTCCTTTAAGTCGAGAGCTAACGAGATGCAACCCACAAAAGCAACCCCTTCTTGAGTGTGTGTGGTGGGGGGTGCAGGGGCGGGGAGTGGGTCTTCCGGATCCATTGCCTGCCCCAGCATTCTGTGACGGCGTCCACCAACCGCCCATTACTTAGCAGAGGTTCATCAGGGGACCTGGATTTGGCTTCCCTGTCCTAATTAGCTTTTCAGAATGTGTTCAGTCTCAGAAACCTTTGAAGGTCTGTGATTATTCATTTAAGTATAAAAACTAAAGTGTTCTTCTCTCTTCCAGACTCTTTTGTGATTTTACTTTTCTTTTGTAACAGATCCTCTGTTTTTTCTTCTTCTTTACTAATTATTTACTAACAAAAAGAAGGCCTCCTTTCTTCAAAAAGAAAGAGACCTCTCTCTCTCTCTCTCTCTCTTTCCTCACTTCTGATTTTCCCATAAATTACAAACATTTTATCACTAGCACTATGAGCATGTCAGCCTGGGGTGAGGCACCAGAATCAGCCCCAACACAAGAGGGCAGTGCTTTACCTTTTACCTTTGTGCCACCTGCAATATTAGCATATTCAAAAGTATGAGCCAGAGCCCAAAATTCTGCCTAGTGATTTTAACAGAATTTTTCCTCCTTTTCAGAAATATTCCAAGCAAGGGTTTCAAGAAACATTTTACTGGGATAAACAATTCCCAGGAGCCTTTAGTCCGACCCTTTCTCCACACCAGGCAGAGAACAGCTTGAATGTTGTCCAATCCCACCTCCCTCCATGGGCTCACTCAGCTCTCTATCCCTAACCGCTCCAGTTCTGATCTCAGAAAGAACCATAGCTGAGAACCACGGTTCTCACAGTTCATCTGGACACTGCTTCCTCCTCAGGCCTGTGCTGTCAGCTGGATTCTGGCTCCCAAACAGGCATCATGAATAGCCCTCCATGCGCTCACTTTCTACCTCTTAATTCAGGGATTTTTCTTGGAGGATGGGGAACATTAGCAGTGTACTTCTGCCCTCTGCTGGCCATATGTGGAGCTACTGTAATTCAGCTGCCGATGGAAGGCAGAGAGAAGGGAAGGAAGCCATGGGCACTAAGCCACCTAGAGAAAATCTTCAAACCCACCACGGGCCTCCCATCAGCCCCTGCCCATATCAGCATCACCCAGCATGTTCCAGATTTATGAGCAAAGGTCTCAGAGGAAATTCTTCCTACCCCTGACTGGCTGGAACAACACACAGAGACTACTTTCAGAAAGTAGAATTTTCTCATTTGGAATAGAAATAGTTATCGGTCTTCTAGTGAGGGCTAAGGGCACATTAGGAGGCACAAGAATTCTTTAGACAGACTCAGTTCAGGCTGGAGCTCATCGGGCAGGAAGCAGACCATTTCCAGGGGCTTCTGAGGGCCTCTGTAGATAACCCATCCGCTGCAAATGTTGGTGTCGCTCACCTGACCGACCGCCACTTGCTCTTTTATTCTCCCCTGCGTGTTGCTGATGCCTGCGGATGCCCTCTCCCCGGCCCCTCATCATGCAATCCTGTTCCGGACCTTCCAGCTTCTGACGAATCACTACGAGCAGTGCTGGAAGTACTACTGCCTGCCGTCGGGGTGGGGGAGCTACGGCCTCGCAGTGGAGGAAGAGCTGCACCTGACAGAGAAGCTCTTCTGGGGGATCTTTGACTCCCTGTCCCACAAGGTGAGGGCAATGCTTCCAGGGAGAAAGGGAGGCCCTCCGTGGCCCAGGCCACTACAAATCACAACGGCTAACCTCTGTTCAGCCTTGACCGTGGGCTAGGGGCCGCCCTTCACAAGCATGCTGCATCCGTTCCTCCTGACCGCCACTCCCTGAAGTGGGAGCTGCTCTAATCCTTGTCTCACCAGCGAGGAGTCTCCGAGCAACTGAGTGACTTGTTAGACACCCAAAGCTCACACAGGGCAGAGAGACTACCAGAGTAAATCACAGAGACATGTCCTGGTCTCCGTGTGAGGACTGACCCCACCACCCTTCCGTGGCCCCTGTCAGCTAGTCTGTACCAGGGTCTAGCCTAGGGGAGAAGTCGTCACATCTGCCCTGAGGTCAGGGTGTGGGATTTCCAGGAGCCCTCCTGCACCATCTGATTGAAGTGCAGCTCCAACACGCGGACTGGCCTCCATTTCCCCTGACCCAATTTATTTAGATTTTTGAGGGCGTCAGCTTTAAAGGTAGAACGTGAGTAGGTCTGGTTTTCTTACAGAAGTCTGGAGCATGTGTATATACAGCGTGTTCACCTGCAAACAAATTGTCTTTAGGCCTTTATTCCTATGGTTTATAAAAGCAGACCGAAAGCTGCCCCTAACCCCACATTTTTGGCTGAAATGCCTTCCCGGCCAGGCTCAAGAAAGAACGGGCATGGCCTTGAGCAGGCTGCCGGTGATGTCAGCATAGGCCCACGTCAGGTGCTGAGGAGCCTGCCCAGTTTCTCACGCCCTCTCTAGTGGCAGGCTAGGTCAGCTCTACAAGCCTCAATGGCAAGCAAGTTCATAGACATTTCTGGCCCAGCTAGGACCACTTTAACCCTTAGATATTCTTGAAATTAACTATTGAGGAGATATTGATGTAAACCATGATTTAACATTTTTTCAACTTAAAGCACACGGTGAACTGAGAGCTTTGCAGATGGCCACGTCATCCTCCAAGGACTCCTCAGTCTCTGCCAGAGTGTGTTAGAGGACTTTCGTGCTGTCACATTGCTGCCCTGGACAAAGGAGCACACTGCTTCTGCCTGGCGGCCTCGGTTCTGGTTTCTGTGCTAACACGGTCTCCGGTTTTCCCCACAGAAGTATGACCCCGACCTTTTCCGAATGGCCCTGCCTTGTCTCAGTGCTATAGCCGGGGCCTTGCCACCAGATTACTTAGACACCAGGATCTCCGCCACGTTGGAGAAACAGATCTCGGTGGATGCAGATGGCAACTTCGACCCCAAGCCTATCAACACCATGAGGTGAGTCCAGAGCCATCTCTAAGCTGGTTCTGTCCTTGGCCCCGTGTCCAGTGTTTCTGTCTCCGAAGGTAGCGAGACGGTTAAGAGTCTCTTCCTTCCCTCCTGCCAACACCGCTTGTCATTTCTCTGGACACTACAAGTCATATCGGGCACTGGATTTTGCCCTCAATTCCTGAAGGATTAATCTATCCATACCTGATTATATATTGTGTTGTAATATTTCCAGGCTTTTCTTTTAGAGGGTGGGTTTAGTTTATTTATGATAAGAGATGGGTACTCTCCACAAATAAATGTCATCTGAGGCATTGCCAGAACCACCCTGACAAATGAGCCAATTAATTTATTAATGAGTTTTTTGACAAAACCTTCACTCTTTGGGAATTAGGCCTGTGCCATTCCATCACGACAACCCCATAGGCAATACGCAGCAGAGCCCCGACTAGGCCTCGGGTGTGTGTGAGATGGCAGAGCAGCGTGGGGCCCTTGCCTGAGAGACGGGACCCACTCTCTGCCGTACCAAGGGGTGCTGACGCTCTGGAATAACCGTAGAACAGCACTGATTCTCCCTCTGATTCCCAGCGCTTCTCACTGGAGGTGGTTAGGCTGTGGGCGAAACATATACTCGAGTTTGGCTGGTGGCGGTTCTGCCTCAGCTACGAGTGTGTGTGGTGGGGTGTCCGGTCTTCACCTCCAGGTACTTGGTAAAAGAGGAGCTCCAAGACTTCCTTAGCATGGTCAGGGAAAGGAAGACATCCTGTGCGAGCCCCTTGGACTTGGGTTTTGTGGCAATGGTTCTCAAATGGCCCAAGCCCCTTCCTGGGGCTGTCAGCTTCAGTGAAGTATCCCATTCATCTTCGGGGAAGCTAAGTGCACAGCCCATCAGACCGAGCCTTGAGCTGAGTGGGTGGTGAGAAACAGAATTGAACCCACTGTGAGGAAGAGGTCAGGGGCCAAAGAGAAGGCCAGGTTTGCTTCAGACGCCTTCATCCTCTGAAACTAGAAGTGGGCTGGAGGATGACAAGGGTGCACTGATGTGGATGCCTGTATCAGAGTCATGAGACAACCTTGTACTCCGGGAACTGCATGCTAACGAGCAGTCCCATGTTAACCTGAGAGTTCTCATTTCCTCACCTGCACCTTCAGACCAGTGTGGTTCCGCGAGTAATGTGAGTCAGAGACGGACTGGGGTGAACTCGAGCAGAAAAGGACCTCACTGCAAGGATAAGGGGTCATTATCAAAACCTAGTGAAAGGCTGACTAACCCAGCCTCAGCAAGGCCAGAAACCAAGGCATGGACGGCCCTCAGGCGTCCCTGTTGGGTGAATCCCCTTGAAGGGTGTGCTGCCCTGGTCTCGCCTGACTCGAGATCCACATTCCCCGAAAACTGAGTCTGAGTAGCCTGGACAGGGGCCCATTCTCAGACAGGTCACGCAGAGCTGTGTGCAATGCAGGATTTGTCCCTAAAGAAAAAGGAAGGTGCTGTGACCAGCAGAAGGGACCAAAGCTGTCAGGCTGCTGTACTCCCAAATTTCTAGTATTTAAGTGGGAGTCACTGAACCCAAAGAAGTAGACCACCACTATTTTTGTAACGTTTGGTCCTCTAGCTTCCCATTCCTGCCATTCCCAGAGTGCAGCCACGAGGCGACAGGCCGGCGTCTTTGAATGGAGGGATCCTCACTGTGTAGCCCAGACAGGTTTGACCCGGGAGCCCAAGTGGTTCTTCAGGGGCCAAGAGAACCCAGAGCAGCTGGAGGGGGGCCACCTACACCGCAGAGCCTCCTGTGGCCGAGGGGCTAGGCCACACCTTACGCCCAGATGTTCCCTGTGTCTGCTGTCCAGCCTCAGCTTCGGGTTAGCCAGTGGGTCATATCCAACTTCTCGGTTTTGGCTGGTGGCAGGTCTGTCTCATTTATGATTATTTCCGCCACCAGCCAGAATGATGGCTGATTGTTGGTTCTGGACCTCTTTTCAACACATCTGGCTGAGGTGCTTGGGGAAGTTGTAATTTGTTTTTTCCTTTTTTTTCCCCCTTCTCATTTCAGTTTGTCCTTGCCTGAAAAATTGGAATACATCGTCACCAAGTATGCTGAGCATTCACATGATAAATGGGCCTGTGAAAAGGTAGGGATTATCCTCCAGCTGACAGTTGTCAGGGGAAACCAGCCCAACAACATTAAAGGGTCCAGTCCTGGGAATCTGCCTGATTTGTCTAAGTGACAGACTCGCCGTCCAAGAGCATTCATTATTTCCGAGCAGGGTCGGAGAGGAGGTCGGAGAAATAATCAGCAGCAGCTGGAGGTGCTGCTTTTTGTATTTCTCCAGAAAAATGATCGATTCTGTTAGTCTTTAGTCCTTCCTCAACACTGCACTTCCTGGAGTTTGCACCCAGGCACATGCTTACGTGTGTCTGATGTGAATGCTTAATGCAGGGTGGGAGGCTTTTATTATATTTTTCCTTTAAAATGTTTTTCTTTTTGGAAAAGGGAAAATGAAACTGAAAGCCTTAACCTCATATTTCACCAGGAAACTGGATTTTATTCTAGAAAAAGAGGGCACACCTCTCCCCATGGCAGGCAGCGGTAGGAGTCCCAGACACTCCCTATTAATAAGCCTGTCCATCTGGTGTTTAAAATTCCTCAGCACAAGAGGTCAGGCTGCTTAATAAGTTTAATTGCTCTGTCAGCCCTTGAATGCTGGCAGGCAGAGTGGAAGGAGCGTGCCAAAGACGTCCAGGGTTCCTGTGGGCAGCCAGTTAAAGGTTGGGGCCAGAGCTCAGCTGCAGCTCCAGCATGGAACCATGGACCAAGTGCAGAGCAAGACCCAGGGACCACCTGCGTGCAGCGCTCCCTGGAGAGGGCACGCGTGCACCACTGGCTGGGCCCCTGCGCTGGCCTGGGCTCAGCTCTGCGTCCTTGGGAGCCGACGATCGCAGCAATCATTGTACCTGTAGAATGTGGGCTGACACCTCACCATTCAGGAGCAGGGCTTAGCAAAACTTTCCTGTGAAGGACCAGAGAGTAGACATTTCAGGCTGTGTGGCCAGACCATCTCTAATGTAGCGACTCCTCTCTGTAATTAGAGCACAAAAGCAGGCATAGACCACGAGTAAGGAGAGTGCGTTCCTGTGTGCGGGTGAAACTGTGTTTGTAAAACAGGTGGTTGGCCAGATCTAGCCCCAGGACTGCAGTCGGCTGGGCCTTGCTCAAGAGCTTGTTATTTTCTCAGCACTCTTTACATATGCTGTGTGGCCAGTCTGTGCAACAGGGAAAAACAGCACCGCATCCATCCATAGCAATGGCCGGTCCATCACTAAGCCATGTGGATTTACCTCCTTAGTCTCTCTTGAATTGAATAACTCTCTCTAGCCCTACCCCATGGCTTTAGTTCAGGCGACTGGCCTCTGTGGCCCAGAGGATTGTGATTATCTCAGCAGGCTGCCCATGAGCATTTTCTCCAGCCTGTTCTCCACACTGCAGGCCAGTGACAGTTTCAGTGAGCGCACTTGGTCCTAGCCTACCGCTGTTCTCCATAACAGCCCCTTCTCCTCATTGAAGTTCCTTGATAGCTTCTAACTATTTTTAATACAAAGGTCAAAATCTTTAGTATGGCCTGATAGGCACTGCCTAATCTGGCCTCTGCTACGTACTGTCTCCAGCCTCCTCTCTCCCTTCACCCTCTGCCTTCCAGCTGCATCCCCTTCTCCCCTCAACCTACTCCCCTGCCCCTGACACACACACACACACTACAGGTGCCTGAGACCCTCCTCCGTCTGAGCCAGGTGCCCATCTGCACGCACCGCCCATCAACTCATTCTCCAAATACCCGTCCACATGTGATTTCCTCGGATGCCTCTTGCCCAGACTTCTCAGCTATGGGCCCTCTTAGCACCTTGCTCTTTTCCATCATGGTATTTTTATAGCAGCTTACAGAGTACTAGTTACAACAGTTACATATTTGTGCCAATTGTCAACTGTACATTTCCTGGTAGGGTATTTGATTGCTCTCTTTCTTCCACGGGACTGTGTGCTTCATGTTTTCAAGAAAACATGCTGGTTCCCCATGGCCAAGTGGGCATCAATTATCTAACAAGAAAAAGAATATTGTCCCTGTCCTCAAGAACCCGACAGCCTTACAGAGACCAGGCTGGTGATTGCCAGAGGGGAGCGAGAGTGGGGGACGGGCTGAAGGGGTGAAGGGACTGAGAAGTACAGACTGGCGGTTACAGAACAGTCACAGGATGTAAAGTGCAGCACAGGGGAGGTAGCCGATAATACTGTGATGGCTGTGTACAGTGCCAGGTGTGTATGGGAAATATCAGAGGGAACACTAAAATCTATGACAGTCTAATCACTATGCTGAACACCGGAAACAAATACACAGTAACGCTGAAAGTAAACTGTAATTGAAAAAGTTTAAAAATAAATTAATTAAAAATAAGAGAACCCTACAGTCCTGTGGGAGGAACAGAATAGACCAGCCATGGTGGCACAGGTCGTTCCCTGCTGTGACAGGCATGAGCACAGGGTTGGAGCACCCAGGGGCAGTCCTAGTCCAACAGTGGGGACCAGGGGCACTTCCTCGAGCTGGTGACATCTGCCATACGTGATGGGGGACAGGGAAAGCAGGTGCAGATCCAGGGAGGCAAGGGGGAGTGTGGTGGCTCTACGGAACCGTAGAGCACCATGGCAGGTCCACAGAGGGAGGCGGGAGGTGGAAGTGGGGGGAGTTGGGAGATGCATACAGATGGGTGGGCAAGGCCTTCGCTGTAGCTCTAGAGGCAGGAAGAGTCTGCATTTTATCATGATGGCAGCTGGGAACCAGACACTTTTAAAGCAGTGGAGTGCCCTGATCAGGGTGATTTTATAAATATCAGCTGGCAGTTGTGCAGAAAATGGAGTCAGAGAGAGGTGGCGAGACTGGAGGCAAGGAGACTGAGTAGGAAGCTGCTCCAGTGTCTAGGTGAGAGCCGGTGTGGCCTGAACTAAACAAAACACTGGCAGGGAGATGGGAAGTGCAAGCCATGCGAGAAGGTGCAGAGGAGAAGGGACGTCAAGGAGGAGTCCCACATTTCTGGCTCACTGAGTGAGTGTGCACTGGTGCCATTCACTGAGGTACAGGGCACCCGAGAGGGGGGGGCCACTTGGGGAAATACAATGCACAGTCTGTGTCAGACATGCCGAGGTGCCCGTGGCAACAGCCAACCAGAGCTTAAAGAGGTTTGGAAATGAGGAGGGAGGTCTGGGCTGGACATACTGCTTTGAGCTTGGGCCTCTTATGGACTGTGGGCTTCGATTCAATCACCGAGGGAAGGTGTGCCCTGTGAGAAGGGACAGAAACTTGAGAAACAAATATATTACCAAGTGGGCAGAGGGAGAGACTGAGCAAATCAGTCAGGAGCCTTTAAGCTGAGAGGTTATTTATTGAAATCAGGGACTCACTTATCTCTGCATCCTGGGACCGAGTCAGGTACCTACACTAGCAGACATTCAAACAATCTTTGTTGAATGACTTGAAATTCATAAACTGCTATGACTCTAGGAAACATGCATTGCCACAGTTTTACTGTGGGGTTAGCAGACAAGGAAAGCAGTAGTCAGGGGGCCCTGCCCTCACATGCCTTTAGCCTTGACTTCTGTCCTCGCCTGTGAACATAACACACTGACCTGAGAAGCTCTGTTCTCAGGTCTTTTGAAACATCCTTCTGTCTGTAGTGAGCCTGAAACACAAGCGAGTAAGTGGAGGGGACAACAACTAAAATGAGGAGAAAGAAAGGAGCAGAGTTCGAAACCCAGGGGCAGGAACCTGACAGCCTTAGTGGATCAGTTAGACGTGTGGCGGGGTTGGGTAATTTCCAAGCTCTGTCACATTCCATTATCCCGTTTGTTCAGTGAAAATAGAAGCTGGGATTTGGGTCACATAGCAGGGCCCTTTGGGTGGCAAGGATATTTGAACTGAGAACATTTCTACAGAGTCAGAATGGATGGAAATACGGAATTTCCCTGGACGAGAATGTGAAGACCCACCCACTGATAAGGCCTTTCAAGACGTTAACAGAGAAGGTAAGGGATGGGCCTCGGGTAACACTGAGTGGCCGCGCTGGTTGTCCTGCCTTGGGAGCTGTCTCAGCTTGTCAGAGCTCAGGGTGCATTCGCCTTCTAGTTCCTTAGAGACTTCCAAGGACTCCCTAAACTCCTCGGGAGCCCCCCTCAGGCACCTGTCCCCGTTTGCAAGAGCCCAGCCGCAGCGTCTGTTCTGAGGCTCTGGGAGCCCTTTGGAGAGAGAAGCCAGGTCAGCACTTAGAGACTGGGCCGAAATGTGTGTGTACTTCGATGGCAACTGAACTGGGAAGGGCTTTTGTTAGACTGTTGAGGTGGGGAGAAGGGTGACTTGCTGGGAAGGGCTTTTGTTAGACTGTTGAGGTGGGGAGAAGGGTGACTTGCTGGAGAAAATTCAAAGAGAAGTGCCAATCATGGAAGATAAAGGAAGTAGAGAAGAGAGTCCCCAAGGAAATATGGGCGGGTCCCTTGGGTTTTTCCAATTAAGAACTATAGTTGAACCCCACTCTGAGTTCCTGTCTTGTGATCAGTCCTTCGTAAGCTTTGGGTCTAGGTCACCCATGAAGGACAGCACGTGCATTCTGTGTGCATGCTGACCGCCGATAACGCTGTGCAGAGCTCTAAAGAGAATTCTCAGTCTGAGACATCCTGTTTCCCAGGCTCAAAGGAGAGCGTTGTGTGGATGCCTTCTGGCGAGTCCCTCTCTCACAGCTACTAGAACAAGAGAAGTCACTCTCTGTTCTCACTCCTCGTTATCCACAAACCGTGGGTGAGGTCTGGTTCATTCCCTCTGGAGGCAGTAGACAGTGGGGTCTCACATTTAAAAACATCAGAAAGACGGTCTGCGTGTTTCGGGTGGGATGCTGCACAGGGGATTCAGACCTGGTGAGAGGAAGCTGGAACCAGTTAGCACCCATCCAGTGTGGGATCCAACTTCCACAGGGAGACAGGCTAGTCAGAGTGCTGAGGCGCGCTCAGCAAAGCTCTTCTGCTCGAATTTTCTTCCAGGAGAAGGAAATTTATCGCTGGCCAGCCAGAGAGTCCCTGAAAACCATGCTGGCTGTGGGCTGGACTGTGGAGAGGACCAAAGAAGGAGAAGCCCTTGTTCAACAACGGGAAAATGAGAAGCTTCGAAGCATTTCCCAGGTCAGCCAGGTACGATAGAGGCCAATCTAAGCCTGGAGAGCCTGGGAAAGCTCTCCCTGGGGTTCCAGAGGCCAGGCCCTCCAGCCGTGAGCCTGGGGACCTCTTGGGGTACATCTTTGGCAGCTGATGTGGGGATGCTGGTAAGAATAAGGGAAATCAGGGCAGCCCTGGTGATTCTGCCTTTGCTTCCCCAGGGCAACAGCTACAGCCCCTCTCCTCTGGACCTCTCCAACGTGGCGCTCTCCAGAGAGCTCCAGGTCAGTGCCGACAGTTCCCGAACAGGGCGACTTGCTCTCTAAAGCCCCTCAAGTGCAGAATATATTACCCTCCAAAGAGATTTTTTAAATTTTTTTTAAAGATCAAGGGGAAGGGAAAGAATGCCTAGAATATATCACCACAAAAATATAAAAAATTGAAAAGCACCCCATTGGGCAGCGGCCACAGGGAAAGTCTCAGCAGAATTAACCAATCATCTGAGAAAGTGAGGTTTTGTACTTCTTCCAGGGACGTCATGATCAGGTAGTCACTCATTAAAGGGAGAACAAGCAAGTTACTGTATCAAAACAGAACTAACAACAGCTAGGAGAAAATCTGTGAAAAGACGCCGGGGTAGGGGGTGCTTTCCTGCCCCCACTGGTCCCCCAGCCGCAGGGACACTTGCATATCCTACAGTGGATTCACCCAGGTTCCCCGATGGTGCAGACACGCAATCGTAGGACTTAGGGACGTATGACTGAGAAGGTGACATGGAGAGCCTTCAGCTGCCTCCCCATTCATCCCCCCAGCTCGCTCTGGTGGTCACGAGAGGCCCCAGCCAGGGCCAGTTACTCCTCACGGAGTCCATCAGTCCAGCCCTTCTGACTCCAGAGGACGTTTCTTTCCAAAGTACACCATTCCAGGGCACTGTTTTATGAATCTTAAAAAGATAAATTTTGTCTGAGAAATCTTATTTGCATTCGTTTTTCCCCAAGACATGACTATTTTTAGCTTGCTAAGCTAAAGGCTTTCAGGCATTGTAGCCTTTTCCTTCACCCCCACTTCCTGCTCCCTAATCTCAGGTCAGGAGTAAGAGACTGAGCTCCCGTGATACATGGAGAGCCTCCAGAATGCACTTCCACGTGGAAACGTGTGCTTCTCCTAATGCCTCCAACCGCCAGGATCCTAAGTTACGAGGGAAGGGCAGAATCCGAAATTGTTTTCTGTGTGTACAGGAAGACATAAAACTGATGAGGTGCATAGCACAGACTAATTAATAGTGAGGGGAGACACTCAGCCATGTGTCTTGCCGTTTAACATTTGGTGGAGCTTTGCCCTCCGGGCTGCCTGAAGTAGCCTGGCAGACATGAGCCCATTGCTCTCCTTTTTCTCTGACGGTCCTCTCCCTGGGGGACACAGGGAATGGTGGAGGTCATAGCTGAGAACTATCACAACATCTGGGCCAAGAAGAAGAAGCTGGAGCTGGAAAGCAAAGGTAAGCCTGGTTCACAACATCCCCCTGGAAGCTGAGCTGTGTTTCCCCAGAATTGCAAAGGAAGAGTCACATATGTTGTCAACTCTCACTTTACTGACCCCAGGTGGTGGCAGTCACCCTCTTTTGGTACCATATGACACCCTGACCGCCAAGGAAAAGTTTAGGGACCGAGAGAAGGCACAGGACCTGTTTAAGTTCCTCCAAGTGAATGGCATTGTGGTTTCTAGGTAAGTCATCTTCCAGCGGACGTCCATGGGGCTGGGCGGGCTTATAGGTGTGGCCTCTCCCTCTTCAGGGGTTTAAGCACCTGCCTACAGAAAGAAGGGGAAGGGTCATCAGGAACATGTATAAAGGACCCATGGACAAAGCCAAAGGGGGGAGGGACTGAGGGTGGGAGGTGGGGGTGGGTGGGGAGGGGAAAGTGGTGGTGGGAAAATGGAGACAACTGTACTTGAACAACAGCAATAAAAAAAAAATCTAAAAAATTAAAAGAAACATTAAAAAATGGATCAGAGCAAGGATAGCAGGTGAGTCTTGGGAAATAAGAAAAGTCTTATTTTGCAGGATAAAGCCTTCTTTTCTGACATAAACAGAACCAGTCAGGATCAGTTTTAGACATCAGTTACAGCACAGTATAAATGAACAAAACAGAACAGAAACAGACCCACACCTGCAGAGAGTAGAGCAAAGGAGGCGGGCAGGGAGGAACGTTGGGGGACGGGGTAAAAAAGGTGAGGGACTGGGAAGTACAGACTGACAGTCACAGCACAGTCACGGGGCGTGAAGCACAGCGCAGGGAATGTAGTCAGGAACATTGCAGTAACGGTGTGTGGTGCCAGGTGGGTGCGGGGAGTATCGGGGGGCCACTGTGTAAAATTTATGATCGTCCAACCACTGTGCTGTACACCTGAAGCCAACACAAAATAATATTGACTGTCAGCTGTGACTGAGAAGACATTAACAAAGAGAAATCAGCAACAGCAAAGTTATGACAAATTATGCATGCATACCTTAAACATTTAATTTTAACTTAAAACATGTCCACGTGCATTTATTCACAAATCTCATGCTATCGGCCAAGGCCTTTCCTTGTGTGTTGTCCTGTCCTTTGAATCACAAACCACATCCATAATGCGTCCTCAACGCTTTGCCGTCTGGCTTTCTTCGTGAGCGGTGGGAATTAAGGCGCGTGCAAAACCGTGTGTGTGCCCTGTTCTTCCGGATGGTTTTTTTTTCTGTTTCCTTCCCTACCCTTTGCAGTTTCTCACCCATCCCTACCTCAAAAACTAGTGTGTGGAAATTTGCTATTGCAGGTCTTTGCAAAATATGCAGCTTAGTTCCCATAGAATCAACAGTTCTCTTGACACCAATTTTGTTGCTGTTTGTGAGATTTCATCGAGTTACATGATAACAATGGTGGGCCTCCCCTCACTGACACAAACAGTCCCTGAACCAAGGAACTGATCCCTGTGAAGATGCACCTGGGCGGGGGAGGGGGGAGATTGAATAAGTCATGATCTCCTAAGGCGTTTTAAATCAGACTTGTTCGTCAGAATTATCTAGGTGAATGTTTTCCATGAGAATGGTCTTGGCGGCTTGAGTCTTAAAAGGGGACCTGTCTTCTTGCTGGTCAAAGCCCCCGGTGGGCTGGGCCATGCTCGGTAGGGCCCTGCATGCTGAGTCCTCTGTGGAAAAAAAAGAAAAAAGCTGGTGTTTTTATTCTGATACAGCCATTCCTCCTAAAAGAAATGTCTGCTGAGCCAGCTACTGTGTCTTTGAGTTTCCTGCAGAATTTCTGCCGCTGAATAGCAGAAACCCCAATAAAAATTTATATGGATATTTCTATTATATATTATATGAAAAAAATAACAAAACTTATGTGCCACATTGTTGAGTAGGAAAGGTCAGACACTGGGAGGCAGCCTCCGGGGAAGCCTTTGAGAAAGACGCCCACCGTCATTTAAACCCTGTTCTTAACACCAAGATGAGTGCACACTGTCATTTGCTGACAGACAGCTAGCTCACAGAAATGAAAAGTTCCTCTTTACTATAACTAAAAAGAAAATCAAGGAAATAGGTGGGAAAAGGAGAAAGATAATTGAATTTAGCAAACATGTCCTAGTGGCCATTTGCCACCTACCAGAGCCTGTGATAGACACCTGGAGGTACAGGTGAGGAAGCGAGATCCCTGTCACCAAGGAGAACTCCCGGTTTCCTGCTACCCACACCCCTGCCCTGCTCCATCCTCAGCTCCCCTATCACTTGGTGACAGCCCATTCTTCCTGGCTCTTCTCTTTTTCTCCCAACCCATGCCCAATTCTTCAGGAAGTTCTGATGGTTCTACCTTTAAGATACCTAGAATCTGACTGCCTCTCACCACCTCCATGCTGTCATCATGATTGCTGAAAGGGCCTCCTACCTGGGCTCCCTGTTTCAACCCTTGTCCCCACTGTCAACTTCAAACCCAATAACTAGAGTAATTCTGTCACAGTGTAAGTCATATCCTGTCATTCTTCTCTGCAGAACTTTCAATAGGTTCCCATCTCAGAGCAAAGGCAAAACTCGAAGGATGGTGCCCAGGGCCCTTATGACTTCCTCCACTGCCCACCCCTACCCTCCTGGCTGGCTGCTCACTTCCATGCCGTCCACATTGGCTTCTGCTGTAGCCCTTCAGCTCAGTGTGCGTGCTCCCGCCTCAGGACCTCTGCATCTCCACTGCCTGTGCCTGCAAAGCTCTTTCTCCAGATTCTGTAGTTCATCCTCTCCCCTCCCTGAAGCCTGTACTCCAACACCCTCCTTCCAATGAGAGCAGCACTGATTATTCTATTTAACGCTGCAGGCTGCTGTCCCCCACTTCAGACACACTTGGGCCCCTTCATCCTGCTTTAGCCTTCCTTTTTTCCACAAAACTCAGTAATGTCTGTCATCCCACACCATTTCTATCTTGTTTTTAATGTTGCTGTGTCTGCCTATAGCGTGTAAGTTCATGAGGGCAGGGATTCTTGCTCACTTCTCTGATTTATCCCCAGCTCAATATTTGTTGATTAAATGATGAAGATCTCTTTGAAAAATGTTGCCAGAAATTATTGTAGTACAGGCGCACACTCAGTGAGGCGGGTTCCATGTGCAAAGGGAAATCAGATGAGCCGGGTCACTGAGCCAGAATAACGACTCCCGTGTGGAAAATGATGTCAGCGTAGGGAGGACGGCTGGCGCGCCGAAGTCACAAAGTCATCTCTGTTGCTTCCTGGGGTCACCCGTTTCCAACCTAGAGGGATGAAGGATATGGAGCTGGATGCCTCCTCCATGGAAAAGAGGTTTGCCTATAAGTTTCTGAAGAAGATCCTGAAATACGTTGATTCTGCTCAAGAGTTTATCGCCCACTTAGGTGAGTGTCATCGTAAAATGTCACCAACGGGTGTGCTTCTCATGATGCCTCATAACATTGCAGAATTTTATATTTCCTCATCAAGGAGTGAGGTGTTCATACCACGGCTGTTCGTGATTCATTTAGGCACATGGTTCTGGGGAAGAAACCCCCCAGGGGTCCCCCACACACACACACTGAAAAGATGGGTTTCGTCCTTGGTTTCCCTGCTGGGTTTGATTGAGCCATTTGTCATTTTTCACGTAGCTCGTCCTCCTTTCACTGTCCCTTTGTTTTGCTTGGAGACCATGAGCACATGACCTACCTTCTCTGAAGCTCCTTTCTCATCAATTAGGTGGAGAAAAGGAAAAAAATTTTAATTAAAAAAAAAGTGGAGAAAGGGGTAGTGAAACAGCTTAGAGAATTGACACAAGAAAGGACTGACCAGCACGACGTAAAGTGCTGTGCAAAATACAAGCTACTTTGTAAAATCAAGTGGCCCTTCCCTGGCCTTTAGAAGAGCTGCTCTGTTTCTAAAATGCTGGGACTCTGTGGTCTTTGTTGTCTAACTCTGGCCAACTGGCCAATTTTGTGTCTCTTGTGTCCTTGTAGAAGCCCTTGTCAGCAGTGGGAAAACTGAAAGGTCCCCCCATGACCAGGAGATCAAATTCTTTGCCAAAGTAAGTGACTCTCCGTCCTTCACCAAATTACTTTCTTCCTAGGTCTGTACATTTTAGGGCACAAGTTAAGCTGATCCTACAAAGATACCCAGAACTCCAGTGGCTTCAATGAGACAGACACATATTTCTCTTCTGTGGCACATTCCCAAGGCAGGGGATGGTCCAAG
Organism: Macrotus californicus; assembly: GCA_007922815.1. Classification (NCBI taxonomy): domain Eukaryota; kingdom Metazoa; phylum Chordata; class Mammalia; order Chiroptera; family Phyllostomidae; genus Macrotus; species Macrotus californicus. The sequence continues at coordinate 94,889 of VMDR010001515.1, read as the reverse complement.
GAGGCAGGCAGCTTGCCCTGCTCCACGCCATCACCCAGGGTTCCAGGTTCTTCTCTGATGCTCCACCATCTCCCAAGGTGTGGTCTGTGTCTGTCCATGTGGTCCAAACAGGCTCACCTGTACCGCATCTGTGGGGAAGGGGGAAAGGAGAGGGGAGAGCCAGCTGCCACTTTTTTAAAGGTCTATCCCTTTGGCTAGAACCTAGTCATTTTCGCCTCACCTGACTACAAGGGAGACTGGTCAGTGCATTCTCTAGTGTGTGCCCAGCTGAAACCCAGGGGTTTCTGTTGCTAAGAGAACGAAGGGGAGAATGAATCCAAGTGCCAGTGAGCAGTCTCTGCCAGACAGCCCTACTCAGAGGACTGATGGCACGGGCGGCCCTGGGGTAGCCATGCTCTGAGACGCAGGGCCAGATGGGCGAGGCTAGTATTGCCAGCCCAGGCTCTGGTGTGCCTGTGAGGTGTTGTGCCCAAGAAGCTGCATCTCCGTGCAGGTGTCCCACAGGCCTTCCCTGAGAATGGTGACTTGGGTCTGTACTCGTATATCTTTGGGCCCTTAGTTGGTGTCCCTATGGTTTCCCACATTCCCATGACTTCTGGTTCTAGGCATAAAAGAGGAAAATGTGTTCGAAACTGAGAATCACTGGGTGGAGTTTCCCGGAAATGTCAGGACAGTGTTCAGAGGCTTTTTGCCCACTGAGAATGAACTTTTTCCAAGGAACCATGGGAAGGGCTTTGGCTGGCTCCCTGGGGGTTAATTTCTGGTGGGTTTTCCAGGTCCTCCTCCCGCTGGTTGACCAGTACTTCACCAACCACCGCCTCTACTTCCTGTCGTCCCCTCTGAAGCCCCTCAGCAGCGGCGGGTATGCCTCCCACAAGGAGAAGGAGATGGTGGCCAGGTGAGTCTGCAAAGGAAAGAGAAGGTCATGGCGCTGTTGTGAATTACACAAAACTCCAGATTCCTGGAGACTAAGCGAGTCTGGGGGAGAAATGAACTGTGTGCTGGTGATTGGTAGCTTAGAGGTTTTGGTCATCCCCTTGGTCTCGAAAGTAAGTTTCTTCATGCTTATCTAAATGTTATTACCCTGGCCACCAGGAGAGTGCACTGTTTGGGGTTTCAGAAGGGCTGGGGGAAAATGCATATGTCAGGTCAACTGCTATGCTGAAGTAACATTTAGAAAAAGGCGAAGGCAATTCTGAAGCTTACGAAAAGCAAACATGTAACACTGCACAGAGGCAGGTGAGCGCCGTTTTCAATGCCATCCTTATCCGTCTTTTCAAGGCTAAAATTTAAAAACAGAATCAGATCTTATAAGTTCTGGTGTAGGCAATCTGAGATTCGAAATCTAGAGCAGCATAATTCAAGTTAAATTCTTAATGGGAAAGGTTTTTTCAGCAAAAGCCCCAGCCCCCTTTACATTTCACGGGGCAGAACAGGTGGATTCCTCAGCAGAGATCAGAACAAAAGGGATGTGTCCTGATCAGGCTGAGACAGGGGTGTCAAACTCATTTTCACCGGGGGCCACATCAGCCTCGCAGCTGCCTTCAAAGGGCCGAATGGAATTTTGGGACTGTGTAAATGTAACTACTCCTTAACAGTTAAGGGAGAGCACGGTACTGCCACCGGGTAGAAACCAGGTAGAGGGCTGGATTCGGCCTGCAGGCTTTGTGTTTGCCACCTGTGGGCTAAGAGATGGATCCCACCACGCCTCAGGGTCTCTTGGTATTTGATTTATGAATGACAAGGAAGGGGTTCGACTACTATACAGCAAAGAGTTAAGGACTTGTAATGAAAGCAGGTTATCAACCCCTTCCCTAGCATCTGCTGATGGTGAAGTGCCTACATAATACTTAAAGAGGGCCAACTATAAGGTGTCACCCGCTTTGGGAAGATACTCAAATTAGGGTTTAGCTCACATTTATTAAACATGATATGGCTCAGCAGTGAGCCTAATTTTTCATGTGTAAGAGTCGAGGCCCACTTGTGCATCGTCAGCACTATGCTCAGAATTCTGAGACAGCTGTGTTTGATGATTTCCGCTTTGCAGGTGGGGAAGCCGGGGTGTAGTCAGGTGGGGGAGCCGGGGTGTGGTCAGGTGGGGGAGCCAGGGTGTGGTCAGGTGGACCACAGAGCCTAAAGTGCCTGGGGAGTAAATTAGGGCAAACATGAAAGCCCAGGGCTGTCTATCCAGACCGAGCCGAGCGCTTTCCCTGCATGGTCATTACTTACCCTCATTTGTTAGGAAAGGAGGAGCCCATGCTACCAAAATGAGATACCCTTGGAATCCGTTACTGGCTAACGATTTCCTAAATATTTTCAGGATGCACCAGTGTAGTGTGCAGAAAGGTGGGGAGTTGAAGGGCAGAGTGAGATATTCAGATAATCCAACAGAGGGCAGGTGTGTCTGTTTTCCTCACCTATGTTTTTTTTAGATTATTAATTCATGGAAATGTAACATTTGTTCAGCCAGGCACCATTTGTCACGGCTGAAATACAACCTGGAGCCGATCAGCCTTGCAAATAGCTTTCAGGCCCTCCATGGAGGCCATGGTGTCTGTGCTGAATGTGCTCACATTTCTGGCCCCCGCTGGTTTGCAGCCTCTGCCCTCACCACCCCCTCCTCCACCTCAGATGCTATTCACCAGAGCTTTCCAGACTCGCTCTCCTGGGACCCCTTTAATGTATCACCTTCAAAATCTGAGGGGACTCCAAGGACAATGCTTCTCCTTAAGTCATGGGCACCCCAGGGGACAAGCAGGAGCCTGTGGAGATTTCCCTGGCCTTGGCACGCCTGAGAAAGCACATCTCACAGCGGGGGAACCATGTTAGCATTAGGATCAAGCAACCGAACCATCTGCTTCAGCCAGGAAAATGTTCTTTTGTATTTATACAGAGCATGCGCTTATCTCACCAGAAATAAGTGAGTTTATCAGCCCCAATTCTAAAGGGTAGTGTGAATACTCTGTACTTAGAGATGAGAAAACTAACGAAAGCACTGAGCCATGAGGCGACTTCACCGACAGCCCAGCCAGTCCGGACAGAGCCCCAAACTCACATTCCTCCAGGCTGCCCTTCCCCCAGCGCCATGAGTTACCAGATACATAGCTCTGAAAAAACAAACACAGTGGGAAGAGGAAAAAAGAAGCAGTCCATATTTAATTTCACACTAGCTGGCTGCCAAATTTCTATTAACTTATTCTGAGTTTTCTGAAGCTCCAGACCAAGGGTCCCAACTGATTTCCACTACAAAAAAATCAAACGACTAACCAGGAGGGACTTTGGCCACAATTTCTAGGAGACAGCCCAGAAAGGCCCAGGGTATTCACTGAAAACCTTTGAAAAGTGAGCAAATTTTCATCCCCACCAATACTCAGGATGTATTTCTTCTCCATCCGAGCTGTCCTCTAAATTAAGGCTTCGGCCCTGTGTAGGGCATGAAGCCCATGACAAGCTATGAAGGAGAGATGGGGAAGGAATTCAGCTCAGCCTGACCTTGGAGTCCCACAGCCGGTACCAAGTGTTTTTAGTCAGCCTTCCCTCTTCCTGTTCCACCAGGAAGGATGGCTCTCTGAAGGGGGTGCCAGGCTCCTGTGTAGTTGTGCTGGTGTCCAGTACTGTCCGGGTTCTGGGCAATCTCCTCCCACAGACATGGACAACACAGTTCAAATGGCGGCCTGGTGCCCCTGGACAGGGTCCATCAATAACGTGTTTAGAAACACGTGTGGGCTCTTTTCTAACTACACAAAGCTGGATCTCCAAGGCCTTCCAGGGCAGAAAATATAGGCGGAAACCACGGAGTAGGGGCAGAAAACACAAAAGCATAGCACGTGGGCTTTCCTATCCTCCAAGGACATGGCTAGGACAGCAAGCTGGTCAGGCCCATCGATGAATGGGAAATGACAATGAAAAGCAATTTCTTACATGGTTGGCTCAACACAGCATCGCCCATACCTGAACCACTAACTCTCTCCCAGCCCCACCTTCTCACCCACCTCCTAGCAAAGCCCTCACACCCTGGCGAAGGCTGCAAAACAGTTTGCCACCCACCACAACAGTGGAAGAATGATGCTTCCTCTCCAAACCCCCATTTATTCCTGAATGTCAGACGAGTGAACGTTTCAGTACGTGGTACTCCATAGTGAGGGGTGGTGTGCAACAACCGGCTCTTTGCAAAAGACCGTAGCTGTTCCAGAAGGGCCGTTTCCTGTAAGCTTGGAGCTGCCCGTGAGAATGAATCTTTCATGATTCTCCAGCAAAGCTATGAGAACCACAAGTTTTCCCAGTGTGGTCCAGAGGCTCGTTGGAGAAGAACACAGCGCGCCTTCCCAGAGTGCCACTTAGTGCTCTTGGTTCTGCAGTGGGGGGGCCGGGGCAGGTACAAATCAACCCTGCATCTGTGTGCCTCTCCGACTCATGCTCTTTCCTGCTTTAGCCTGTTCTGCAAACTCGCTGCTCTCGTCCGGCACCGGATCTCCCTCTTCGGTGAGTGAAAAGGCGCTGCTGAGGGCCGCGCTCCTCCCTGTAGTTCTCCTGAACTCGCCTTTTGCCTTTTTGTGTGCGTCTCCCACAGGACACCTGAGCCTGAGGACGAAGGTGTCACTTAAATTTGCCACAGAAAATTGGTCTGAAGTGTGATAAGCGACCTCTCTGTCCCTGTAACAGCTCTGATTTTCCACACCAGTGAATGTTTTAAGCTCTGCCTCCAACATCCATCGTAAAGCGGATGTGTCAGGCCAGAGATGAATGCATTGCCCCCGAACACGGGCCTGGCATGCTGGGCGTCTGTGTGTCGGTGGTCAGTGATGCTGGGCTGTGGTCTGTGCGTATTGGTAGGAATTGTGTTTGGAAGGTGGGATGGTTCGGGGAGTCACAGGTGATCCTTTTGATTCTAGGGAGCGATTCTACTACCATGGTGAACTGTCTTCACATCTTAGCCCAGACACTCGACACGAGGTAAGTCTGCCCCGTGTGTCCCAGCAGTTCCTCTACACTAGTGCTCTCACTGGGGGCGGCACCGGAGACAGGCAGACAGGGACGAGACGGCTCTTACGCTGACGTTAGCGCTTCTCTGTTTCCCCGTCCACATGACGGAGGGCCGCTGCTAGGGCATGTGCTGAATGCTGCAAACTGAGCATTTCATCATTCTTGTCTCTTACTGAGAAGTTTACCTGCAGAAGATGAAAGGTATAATGTGGCAAAACGCCACTCTGTGCCTCATTCTCCCCAGAAAAGCAAGAGCTGCCTGATGGGTGGCAAGGCCGCCACCTCCTGGGAAAGGGGAACCATAGCTCTCTGTGGTGGCCCAGGAAGGCCATGCAGGAACATGTGATATCCAAAGGGCCAGAGACACTGTGTGAGCCCATGGCCTGAGGGCCTGGGTGGGAAGAGGGCTGAACGGGAAAGGAAGTCATGTGTATATACACTGATAATATAGATATTTCATATGTGATGAGACAAAAAAAAGAGGCCGTGGGAACAACCGGCTGACAGGGCGCTTTCTTTAGCACCCTTTGTGTCAAAGGTGAGAGGATGACATCCATCCCAAATGCAGAAGAGAGGCAGCAGCCTGAGTGGCCATGAGACGAAAGTCCACTACAAAGGGTGGGTGCGCGTGTGCACACACACACACACACACACACACACACAGAATTAAGAGTAATTGGGGTTTTTAGGTTTTCTAGAGGAACAAGCGTTGTTGTGGAGATATTGGGATAACACAGAGTTTGCAGGTCAGACCAAAGCCTCCCAGGGGACTGAAATCCCTTGCAACTGGGGAGAGGGAACTTTTCTCCCAGAAACTTCTGGAATGCCTTGAGAGAGAGTCGATTTTTTAAAAAGAATGTAGAGCAGTGTGTTTGATTGTCCTACCTGAGAACACCTGCAACAAGAAAGTTAGGGAGGTGGGAGGTGGCCCAATAAGACTTGCAGGATAGGAGAAAGCCCTCTGACCTTATTTCCTTGTTTTTATGTTTCTGGTCATTTGGATGATCGTGAAAACGCTGTAGATATAAAGCAACTGTCCTTAGCAAGCCTGCCATAATCCTGTGACTACGATGTAGAATTATAGAAAATAATAGATGACTTACAGGCTTTGTTCCAATTCTAAGGTTTATAAAATTATTCTTGTGGGTGAACCTCAGAGATCCATAGCTAATCTTCACACCTATATGGTTCTGTCAGTGAACTGCCTAAGCTGTCTGTTTTACAAGGGGCTGGCTGTCCCTCTCTCTCCCCTTTCTCCAAGCGAGGACATCCCTGTGAGCTAATAGAAATCTAAGCTCCAGTTGACTTACTCCTTTGTCCGCTCTCTCTAAGTAGTCCTGCATCATAGGAGAGCTAATATTTTTCACTAAGCCTTATAAAAGTTCCTTATCTCATGGTGAGCTCCAAGAAGAACCCCCCTCATCCTCCTTTTAATTAGATATTTGAGGATGTAGCCATGATGTGTATAGCAGGTGACCAATATCCATTTCATTCTAAATCATCCTCTATGTTTCCTGAGGAGTTGGACACAGAGTTCCTCCAACTGAGCACACCATCCTGTTGCTAGGCCCTCTTTGTAGTTTGTGGTCCAGGTTTCTCCTGGACCTAACCACCCCCTCCATTTCTCCTGACACATGTCATCAGGTGACTGGAGTGTCAAACGTCTGCCCAGCTCTCACTGCGAGTCACCAGCTTCGAGAAGGGGCTTGGCCAAAGGTCCGGGTCATGCTTCTGGTTTTGAATGCTGTCTGCTTGCAGGACTGTCATGAAGTCGGGCTCAGAGCTGGTGAAGGCCGGGTTACGAGCATTCTTTGAAAACGCTGCAGAAGACTTAGAGAAGACTTCAGAGAACCTGAAGCATGGGAAGTTTACGCACTCCAGAACGCAGATTAAAGGCGTCTCTCAGAACATTAACTATACCACCGTGGCGCTGCTCCCCATCCTGACGTCCATCTTTGAGCACGTGGCGCAACATCAGTTTGGGGTGGATCTACTCTGTGAGTCAGACTGCTGTGTGTTGCGCGTTCAGAAGCCCCAGACAGGAAGTGTGTGGTTCAGTCGCTGAGGCTGACCTTGAGGGAGGAGCAGAGAGACAATCAGTCCATGCTTTTTTTCTTCTTAGATTTAAAAATCAAGTAGTAGACTCTGGGATGGGAAGAATCCCCAAATCTGAGTGTATAATATTTCATCTTTTCCCACTATTATTCAGGACCAGAATTTTCACTCACTGGTTTAGCGCCCAGCTTTTGTGTACCTCTTAATTTAAACAGGTGATCTGAGTAATCCAGCAGGAGATGGAGGTTTGCTCCCAGGGTTTTTCAGACACCAGTTTTCCTGTGAAGAAGCCCTAATGTGTTCGCTAAATACCAGGAGCAAAGGAAAGCTGCTAAGATGTCCTTATCTGAGCCTTTGCAAGGCCACACTCAGTTGGTTTTATTGCAGTTTGCAGTTAGTACCACGTACAGGCCCCTCATGCGGATATTCTGTCTCCACGCTTCCCTTTCACACTTTAAATGTTGGCACAGGATATGATTTAATTTAACCAGTTGTCAATAGCTAAGGCTGTGTCTTCTGTATCCCTGAACAACTGAAAATCCGTTATTTCCATGGGGTTGGGGGACTGGGGGAGGGGAACATCTAAACACATTATTTTGTGTCCTGGAGATAACACAGCTCCTTGTTAAAAAATAAAAAATTAAATTAGTTCTCATTGTGCTAAACTAGTCCCTGCCTTGTTATGAGTTCCAGGCATTAACGAGGGCATGCAGCCTGCAGATAAACTTGGTGAGTTACTAGGTGGAACATGCCCCTTTTTTTGAGGAAATTTGGCAAAATCATTGTCTGGTTGAATGGCCTTTTGCAAAACTTCCCTCAGAGAACTTGGGACAGGGGAACACGAGGAATTTTACTCTATTTGCTCTGTCTCCGAAGAGGTGGGGACATTGTTACATGTCTTCCCAGGAAATGAATAAGAGACTCATTCAAACTTCAGATTTCTCACATTCTTCTTTTCAAAGCAAAAAAGAAAATGTTCCTCTGGATAAAATTTGGCTAAAGTGTCTCCCTCTATTGGAAAAAAAAGTCTCCTATGGAAGGACTCATTGGTCCGGTGATCCTGCGAGCCCATCATAAGCCACACAGAGGAATGGGTGCCTCAGTGCAGGGTGTTTTCCCGAGAGTCTTCGTGCCCAGTTCCGCAATTAGCACCTGGGTAGAGAGGAACCGTGTTGGAGGACGGGGAGGGGAGAAGGAGGGAAAGATCTCCCCGGCTCTCGGTGACACCAATGCATTTTTCCCGTGGGTAGACCCTTTCCGTGCAGGAGGTGGGGAGCTGTGATTGATCCACATGATGGCCGCTCTCTTTTGTTCTTTGCAGTGGGCGATGTGCAGATTTCATGCTACCACATACTGGGCAGCCTCTACTCCCTTGGGACGGGAAGGAACATCTATGTCGAAAGGTAATTAGTGAACAGAAGAGGCGAACGCATTCAGGCTCAAGGCAATGTTAGCATCTTTTCAATGCAGCAAAATCAAATGCTCACTGAAATGGGATGGTGATTTTGAGCCTAGGTTCTGAAGTGTTTGTGGCAATACTAAGAAGCGTGATGATGTTATTAAGATTTATGACTTTTGTGGAGGTAGCTGGTGCATGTGTGTGGCTGGAGGAGCAGTATAGCCAAACTAAGAAACCTTGTGCTAGTGACTAAAAAATGTCAAAGAAATGCCCAGTTCTTCATAATCACAGCTTCCCAACAGCTTTCAGAGTTCCAGGGGTTAAAGCTTGCTGAGAAACTCAAGGGACAAGAAGCCATTGCTTTAGCGTTTAATGAGTTTCTGTGTGATGCAGTCCTGGACCTCGGCCATTCTCGGCTGTCAGATTAGCTACAGTTTTAAACAAGGCCACACTCGGGTAGCAGAAATGCTACTCGGTAATCTTGAACCTGAACAAACTGCTTTTCAGAGGGCTTTGGGTTTCAGCTTTGCTCTCTAATCTGCTCCGGAGCTGCAGATGCCTTTTATGACCCCTGCCTTTCACCATCAAATGCCAGTGTTGTGTTGTTTTGTTTAAGTGTATGGGGGTGATGAGAAAGATAAACACAGTGTTGGCCAAACTCTGGACCTAGTCTTATCCGGAAGAGATTTTTTTCCTTTTTCTTTGCCCTTTCAAATGAGGAAACTGGAAGGAATTCGATCTGAGCTTAAAAGTAATCTAAACATTCCTTGGTAGCTCTGCCCGCCTGCCACCTCAGTCTGTGGTACTCTCTCACACAAACCCACTTAAATCCTTGTTTCACCTCAAAACTTACATAACCTCTAATTGACATTTCTCAAAAAAGCAAAATAAAAAAATAAAGACTAGTTCCTTGGAGAACTGAAGAACCAAAGACTTGAAATCATGCACTAGTAAGAAACGTCTGTATCTTCATCATCACAGCGTCTAAGTAGCTCCTACGTTCAGGAAACTAGTGACTGTTTTGTTTGGGTTATGACTTTCATTTCTTATAGTTGCACAGCCTTCCTTATTGTTTTACTTAAAGTGTGGACCCTCTCGTCATTTAGGATTAGGAACTAACTGGGCAAACAAAAGTTTTAACCATATTTTATACCAAATCAACAAGAGAATTCATTTAACATTTTTCATTTTATGGAACTTGCTCAAGAATTTCCCTGAGGGAAGGTGTCTTTAATTCATTTTCTCCATTAAACATTTGCGAATATTCTCTCCATGTCTTACCTTCTCATTTCCTGAGTGTGTACATGTGCATCTATATGTGTCTGTGTTTCCTCATACAGTTTTTTGAAAAGCTTATGCATTATTCTCTTGAAAAAAGAAGGTCAAAGAAAAGTCAACTCTGAAATGTCAGACCAGAGAAAGATTGGTCTTCACACGGCTTTTTATTTTATTCATATACTCAATCCAGTTTTATTACGTATCGTGAACATTGGTGCTTGTGTTTTCTGCTCCGTGTGGGCAGAAGTCAAGCTGGCAGAAGCACCTAGGTCAAGGCTGTTCCTGCAGTCGGACAGTTAATGACGTAAAGCCCTCGGGTTGTCATGCTGCCACCGTGAATGGCTTTTGTTTGTGTTCTTTGGTATTGTGAAAAGTAAGACATGCTTGAGAGACTTCTTTCTCCATTCTTTCCCTGCCCCCCTTTGACCCAATGTTTCTGATCAAATGTGGCATGACTTTCCTAACCCCCTGAGATTGCTTTCCAGTTCCATGACTGGCCCCACTCTCTGCCCCTCGCTGCGTGTTGTTTTCTCTCCTTAGCATCCTCCAGAATGTGCATGAAGGGACTTTCAAAATCACAAAGCCCCAGATAGGGGCAAGGCATAAGTGTGACTGCTGTGAGGACTTTGTCTCCTGGGGTCGCTGGCCATTGACATGCGAGAAACAAGGCTCCGTCTGATCTGTGGGAGTAAAATTGAGAGAACGAATTAAGGAGTAACAAAAGCTGAAATACAAACTGAACCCTCTTCAGCCTGTCGCCATTGACCAAGTACTGCCCACGAAAAATGCTGTACTAGACCAATAATAACTAAGGAGGGGAGAAAAAAGTGTTTCCGCATCCAGGGATAAACTCTTCAAGGAGATCCTTTGGTTGCCATGGAGCTGTTGGTGTAGCCCTTGCTCCAGTTGGTCCACACCCACACTGCCCCCTGGGGGGCACTAATGAGCAGAGAAGCTTATAACAGCAGGCCTTTGCCCAGCTCAGTTTTTCTGGGGCCTAGAGGCCAAGGTCATTCGCTCTGGTATTTCACAGCCAGGAGCATTACTTGGCAGACTGTCTGAGCCTCACTTTTATAAAACTTTTAACAGAGAGGCCAGGAGAACCGTCGTTTATATCCCTCTTGGCCAGTGGCTAAGTAGCATCACTGTGTGCTCCAGACTAGAAAAAGTCCTGTCGTGAGCTTGTAGAGACTCAGGTTTCTCAGTAAGTAATATCAGGGAGGACAGGGACCCGCGTGTCCCTCAGGTCAGTGCAGCACTGGAAAACTGCCTTTTGTCCCAAGAATTGCTCGTGTATGAGACTAGCTTTTCTGGAAATCCACTTCCATGAGATCATGACTTCCATTCTGGTGAGAGAAAGAGAAAGAGAAGAACAATGGGTCAATTTAGCACCAAGGTAGCACCGGACCTGCTGCTTCCTGGGTTGGCCTCCCTGGGCCAACTAAAATTTGCTCTCGGATCTGATACTCCTCGTCACCCCTGATTTTTGCCCAGGGATTTTTTTCCCAATGCTCTCCCTGTGGCATTTCTTTCCCCACCACAAGTCAGTCCTCCTCAAAAGGCAAGACTGAGAAAAGGAAATACAGTATTTCCCCTCATCGGCCACTGTGGTTGGTGAAAACGGCGAGACTATCGCCTGAGAAAAACAAAAGCCCTGTCGTACTTCCTATTTGATGTCAACAGGCCCTCACCTCACCGAGGGCGCTGGTCATTCAGGTCCGAACCTTACCCATGTCTCTCCTCCTACGCTTTCCACGGCCTGGACTTCAGCAAAGGGGGCAGTAATTGGGGAAAAAATCTGGTGAGAAGGAACGTGCGGTGGGGAAACAGGACCAGCCGCAGCCCCCTTTGCCAAGGCTTCCCTGAAAGTAAACCTGGTCTCTGTGGTCCCCACGTCCCACTCTGTCCCCTTCCTCCGCTGAGGCGGCCTCCAGCTGGGGCCCATAGCACTAATATGCGGGGCCCAGAGGACTAGCCCGGTCCAAGGGCTGCTGCTGTGCCCCCAGAGCAGACCTGGACTGGGGTGGGGGAGTGGAGGAGAGGTGGGCAGCCAAACCTTCAATGGCAGGACCGGCTGCACCATTAGCTAAGAAGTGACTTGCCTAGCAGGACATTCCTGCTTGCTGGAGGCTGATTGGGAAGTTATCTGCTCAAATGCTTCATGGTCAAATGAGTTGCCCGCTGGTCCCCTAACAGCCGAGCCTAAGAAGATAGAAGATAAGGAATAAATCCATATTTATTAATTGTCCTTTAAAGTAATTAAAAGGTCACTTTTTAATAAGTTTAATAACTTGACTAAAAATCGTATGAGGCTTCCAAGGAACACATAGCTTTCTACCAACTCGCTCCCCACCCCTGCCCCCCTCCCTCCCTCCCTCTAGCCCAGCAGATTCCTCCAGCCCTCAAGCAGAGCTGTTCTGGTACAGACGTCCCCCCTTTTCTGCAGGGGATACCTTCCCTGACCCCCAGTGGATGCCTAAACCATGGACAGTACCAAACTCTATATATATTGTATGTTTTCCTACATGTACGTATCTCAGATAAATTTTATTTTGTAAATTAGGCAGAGTAAGAAATGAAGAACAATAACTAATAACGTAGAACAATTATAACAATATGCTATAATGCAAGTTCTGTGAATGTGACATTGTTAAGAAAAATAAGGGCCACTTGAACATAAGCCCTGCAAGGCTGTGACATCCATGTGATGAGCAGGGGCCCCTAAGTGGCCAACAGGCGGGGAGCATCTGCAGTGTGGACGTGCTGGACAAAGGGGTGATTCATGACCCAGCAGGGATGGAGCGGGATGGTGCAAGATTTCAGCATGCTACTCAGAACAGCATGCAATTTGAGATCTGTGACTTTTTATTTCTGGAATTTTTCAGCTAATTTCAGGCTGTAGGTAACTGAACCGTGGAGGTATTATTTGATGGCACTGCCTCAGGGCTCCGTCCTCTCTCTGGTTCAGCAAGAAAGGACCTGCACCACCTGCAGACAAAAGCTAGCGCTGTCTGGCTTACCCCTGGGGAGCTTTGGCCCCCCGTCACCTCCACCGCCTAGTTAGTGCTTGTTATCCACATCCGGAGACCCTACAGTTTGACACTCTGGCATTTGCTTGGGGCTGCCAAATGTGTTGGCCGTTGTTACAGTGAAGGGCAGGCAACACAGTCTTGGGTGCAGGTTTTGGCGGGAGCTGAAGGGAACCCAAGGGCTGAATGCCTCTCTGTTTCCACACTAGTGGGGCAAACGTTCGCTCTGGGCTGCAGGTGGGCCCTCTCTCGCTGGCAGTTTTCTCTGTGGTGGTTCTATAACATCCCCCCAAAAGGCAGCCTTCGACCCCCAGCATCCAGGGATATTGCTTGTGGGCTTCGTGTACACGGTATCAGCGCTCAGCTTGAGCGGATCAGTCGCAAGCAAGCCGGGCTTGCACGCTGCACGCCCTTCCAGTTCTCAATGCTAGACCTGTTGTCCCCATTTTCCACTAGTGATCTTGGTTTTGTGGTCGAACAGAGGACTCAGAGTATTGGTTTTTTTGAAGAAAGTTTTCTCCTTATATGGGAACTGGCATCCATGTGAAACTTGCGGGACAGGTATGCGGTCTGTCCATGACTGAATGCCAATGGACAAGAGAAGATATTTGTGGGTGAAAAGCAGATGGCTCTGGTCTCTCCTTCATCAGAAAGCCACAGATAGCAGCCCCCACCCAGGGCTCCCAGGCCAGCACTGTCACTGCGCTGTCTCGCTAGCAGCAGGACCTGCTGGCTCAGACAGGGCAGCTGCATGACCGAGCCCAGGCCTGCGAGGGGGAAACACTGTTTCAGTACCAGCCCCACACTGACCAGCCAGTGGCAGGTTCCCGTCCCTTACACTTGGAGACTTGGCCATTCCACGAGCAAGACAAGTCCTCTCTGCTGGGGAACTAGAAATCCGAACTAGGGATCCCAAGCACTTTATTTGTGTCTGGTTGCTCGTTTCAGAGAAAGACTCAAAATCCAGAGCTTAATGCATGGTGGACACTCAGACATTTGTGAAAGGAAGGGATAGAAGTAATAAGTGGCAGAGGTCTATCCTCAAATCAAGCAATGTGTTTAGGACCTCTTATTTCTATTAGAAGGCAGGTATTTTATTTTGTGTCTAATTCGTGATTTGGGCCCCTTATCTACTATTCCCACTGGTGATCGCAGGCTCCATCCACAGTAGGGAACAGACAGAGAAATTACACAGAAGATTTCAAAACATTTTGAGAACAAGGAGGATCAGGTTCAACGTGGAGGTCCACAAAACTTGGTCTCAGACATGCTGGGAGAAAAGAACAATGTGACTTAGTATATTAAACCACCTTAGCCAGTTAACGCCTAGGTTCCAGGTAGTGAGACCATTGCAAACTACTGGTTAGTGTCCAGCAAAAGATGGGGGAGAAGGAAGTGCCAGGGCCCAGGGATGCCAGTGGAGTAATCGATGGGGAAGCAGCCTGAGATGTCCTGAGGAAGGGGCCTGGCCCACCAGCACAGGGGGCCAGCATGTGAGCGGCAGCAGTTCTAAATGGATTTCTTGTTTCTAGGCAATGTCCCGCCCTTGGAGAATGTCTGGCTTCACTGGCAGCTGCCATCCCAGTGGCATTCCTGGAGCCCACCCTTAACCGCTACAATCCACTCTCGGTCTTCAACACCAAAACCCCCAGGGAGAGATCTAGTAAGTATCTTCCCACAGTGACAAGCCCTGTGCTGAGAGGAGAGCGGCTGGGAAGGAAGGCCACACAGGCAGGGAGCAGCAGCACTCCAGCACTGCTGGTTCCCATGGTCCGGGGTGAGGAGGGAAGTTAGGGGTGCGGCGAAGGAAAAGCCTGTCTCCATCTCACTGGAAAAATGGGCACTGGCAGGTCCTTTGTGATCATTCGACTTGGGTTTCCTCCTCTATAAAATGAGGAGATAGCATCGTTGATTTCTAAATCTCTTCCATCCTAAAACCCCAAGCTCTCTCATTGACCCTGGGTCTTCTTAACTTCTGCACCTGGAGATGTGACAACTCATTCACAGTTTCTCTCCAGGGTCAATAGAAGGGGCACGTCTGCACTAATAACCCAATTAAGCCCTTCCAGTCCCAGGAGAGACTCTGTTTCCAAGGATGATGACCACATGTTCTCCATCTGCATGGGAAATAAAGCCTAGGAGAACACCAGAGGGAATTGGAATTATACAAGAAACAAAATTGAACCACAGCACTGATGCACCGAGTTCTAGATCAGCTGTCCTAGGATTTAGGAAGTAACATTTTATTACAACAGGGTCACACCCAGTGTGGTCACACCCACTCGTTCCCGTGTTGTCTGTGGCTGCACTAGCGCATGTCAGGGAGGCAGACAGTCTTCTCTCCACCCTGCATTATTCTTGGCTAAAGCGCCCCTGTGCAAAAGACAGATTAAAGGAGAAAAATGAAACTATTTGAAACACCTACATGCATGTGCATACAGGAGCCCTACAAAGATGTGAGGCTGGGGAGCTAGCCAGAGGACTGAGCCTTAAATAGCAGCCTGAGCAAGGGAAGGGGTCAGGGTGTGGGACTTCAGAGAGAAGAAGGTGACTCACAGGAAGGCAAGAAGAGGAAATGTTTGTGAGCCAAGTTGCCCTGCCATTCAGATGTGTCTTTGATGAAAAAGATAGGCTTGGTAGTAGGTCTCCTCCTGGTAGGCTGCCTTTCTGATGTAAATTCCCTTTATAAATGTAGAATTCTTTGACAAAAGGGTAAGTGCTCTTCTTTTTTCAGAGCTTCTTTGTGCAGTTTCTTAAAAACAATAAACTCAATATAATCCCTGAGCCCAAGAGGCAGGTGTGCAGGGGCCGGTCTGCCTGCTCCCACCCCAACGGCAGAGCTGAGTCTGGGCAGCACAGACTGTCCAGCCTGCAGTGCAGAGAGTATTTACTCTCTGGCCCCTTACAGAAAGGTGTTCCGCCCCATCTTCTAGGAGAATGTAGAGCTGGAACGCCAGGCCGGTTGTAAACCCGCTCCTGGAGGGGGAAGGGAGAGTCCTCATGTATGGATCGATGGCGATCCTGCTGCAGGGCCGTGGGGTGGAAGGGCTCCAAGCAGGAACCTTGAATCCACTAGAAAGAACTACAATGATCTGATGGAACAAAAGTTACCACACGGTGGGCCTCATCAATATTCACAAAAAGAAAAAGCCATAGTGAACCATTCACACCAGAGCCATCCTATCCAGAACCATTGATTCACTGGCAGTGACCGGGTGGCACAGCGATTCCACTTAGTGTGGGCCGCCTTTGCAAACTGCCGTGAGGTCCCAAGGGAGAGGGTCCTGGGAGAGCGGGATTCACGCTCCACTCCTCTTCGTCACCAGTCTTCTCGTCTAAGAAGGCAGAGAACAGAGCCATGGCGCATTTATTGCCATTTGCTTCTGCTACTTCAGATAAAAGAAATACCTTGGCCCCAGGAATGACCACCAGGACAATGCAGACAAGGCCACTCTATACAAGTCTTTTCCTGAGCTAGACTGCAGTGGACACAGTGTACTCAGGGCTGGTTAAGGGAGAAACGTTCTGAGATGCCTCCGCTTTTCAAAGTTGCGTATGACATCTCTAAGTCCCCGACACCCCCAGCTTCATCTCACCCTTTCTCTCCTTTCTGGGACTAGCAACAGTGTATTTCCAACCCTGTTTTCTTTCCCACCCTCTCATGATTCAAAATGAGTCACATCCTTGCAGCCAAGTGGGAGCTGAGCGACTGAGCAGGCTCTGGTAACGCTGAGAAAGGGCTGTGACACCTGCAGGCATGGGCCAGCCCAAGGTCAGGGCCCAGGCACGAGTGCCCGATTTGTATACACTCATTCTGCGCCATCTGTGATTCAAGAAAGAGTGTATCTTTGTCTCTGTATCACCCATGTGCAGAGTTGAACCTTGGGAAACAGAGAGACCTACTCTGCTCTTGGGCTCATAGAGGTGCAGCAGCAGGCAAACGGGGAACTTGACAATGACAGACACAGGAAACCCTAGACTGGCTTTGGGAGGGAAGGGAATGGCTCTCTCCCATTGTCCTCCTTCTCAAGAGCTGTTTGAGAAATGTTCCTTCTTATTTCACATATTTTTACATTGATTTAATAAGACATGTTCATAAATGAAAAATAAGTGCCCATCATCGCATACTGCACATGGGAGAACAGAGACAAGGTTGTGATTAGAGATGACACAGTCCTTCCGTCAGTGGGACATCGGCATACCGTGGGACTCAGTACCCCAGGCCCCTAAGCCCCTGTTTTCCATCGTTTAATTAATCGAAGACCGAATGCTGATCGCGTGTACGGCTCTTGAAAAGTAGAGTACACATGAATATGTATCTGGAGTAACCAGGTTTGCCTGGAGCCAGAGGATGACTGATGGCTTAAGAGACTCCGGGGAGGTAGACTTCATTCATTAAAGTGGATGGCCTAAGGGATCGAGAAGGGGCAGGAACGGACAGGCTGACAAATGATGTGAGTCTTTGATTTAGAAATACAACATGAACTGATTTATCAAGGCTTCAGTCAATTGGACATCTCTATTAATTTCCACTTAGCGCTTTTGACAGCAGTTACTCAGTAACTCTTCTGCCCTATAAGATCCTGGCACATTTCTGACTCATCCAAAAACTTAAGATGTGCCTAGAAAAGGTTTAACACTGTTATGTGCCACTCATTCAAAACTAGATAAAATCTTTGGTTATGTGTGGCAGTGGTCTCTTGATCAGAATATTAGGCCGGCCAAGCATCCTAGTCACCAGCCCATTCACTCCACATATCCAAATCGGGATAGTCTCCCAGAAAGAGGGGATCCGGTTCCCACGTAAGCCCTGCTTCTACTGCACGGGGCGATGCTCTCACACACCCTCTTCCTGAGGCAGAGGCTGCTCAGGGAAGAAGACGCAACTGTAGAACTTAACTCAGTGGTTTTCAAGCCCTCACATACATCAGAATCACCCGGAAGGCTCCCCAGAATAAAGATTACTGAGTCCTGCTTCTAAGTTTCCAGTTCAGCGGGTGCAGAGCCAGACGGTCCTATCACTGCTCTGCTGTGGCGGCTGCTGGAGGACTTCGCTCTGGGAGCCATTGATCTGGAACAGTGGTTTTTAGCCCGTGTGTAAGGCACACTGCGGCGCCACGAGAAGTTTTAAAACATGCAATGCCTCACTATGTAGTCAGGGCACTGACTTCTTTTCCCTTAGAGTAGCCATTTAAAAAAACATGGCAGCCAACACAACAGCCATCCTGTGTGAATGAATCGAAGTTTTATCCATTTTTTTTGTCAGACCAACAAAAACTGTACTTTTTGGTGTGCGGCAGAATTTCAGTAATTAGTTTGTGTGTGCCAGGGATAAAAAAGGTTGAAAATTGCTGACCTAGAAGATGACCTAGAAATGTGCTCTAATGATCCCCCCCTCAACAGTCTTGTGTCCAATACTGATAGGGCCCAGCTAACGCTGTTTTTCAGGTAGATCACTCAGCAGCATTCACTCTGTGGTTTTATCATGTGGCATCTGAAGTTCAAAACACCATCTGAATGGCAAATGTTTCCTCTACTCAAGGACCAATTACATATAAATAACTTTTAAAGGTCATTATAATGACTCCAGTCTAGAAACCTCAAGCAACTGTTTTTCTTAGGTAGGAAAAAAAAAAAGCTTGTGGTGATGTATTGTGTGTGTGCCATTTGCGCGCACGCACACACACACACACACACACCCTGCACCTGCTCATTTAGAATTTCACAGCCAACAGTTGTAACCTTCAGTTGCATCTCTGGTGGTCGGCACTGTTCTTGTGCAGAGCTGGAAGGTAGAAAGTTTGACTTGTCTCTACCTGTTTATTCTGATGCTATCTGTGTAACATTTGTTTGTGAGAGTCTCCCCTCTGCTAAAGGGTGCAGGCTAGACTTAGTCTCTGCAATGACCCATGTTGGCAGTGGACTGTGTCTGCCCTGGGTCACCCCCTTCCACTGCGATTCACGGGAGCTCAGTGTTCTTTGGCTTTCACACTGTGAACCCTTTTGAATGGTCTGGATTTTAAATGACATTGGTCCACTCCTGATGTCCAAGGAAGAGAGCTCTTGAGCCTTCTACTCACCCAAAGGCATAGAGATAACAACAGAATCGTCCCTAGGGAAAGCTGGTTATGCCCTGTGGGCCTACTTCTGAGCAGGGAGCTCCTCCGGGTCCATCGCTTTGCCACACACCATCCAGTAGAACCGCTTGTCTCAGTGGCAGATTCATTCCCTCCAGGAGATCCAGGTGTATCCTGTGGCTCTGTTCTGGGCAGTACAGTTGTGCGAGAAATCAAAACAGTCCCTTTCAGTTGGCCAGTATTTCTGAAGGCCAGAGAATTTGCTGTGGCCCCTTATCCATTAGCTCTTCGAGTCCTATGGACCTAAAACCTAGAGCAGACACCCCGTCAGCGTTAGCGCCAAAGGCCAAGGGCCTGCTGCAAGCATAACCTACTTCACTGAACACAAACTTGTATTGCAAGTCTTCTGCTTTGTCTTCTGAAATTCATGTGAGTGTTGCATTTTACTTCTAGTATCAAAAATAATTTCCTCCAATCTTCTAGTGGAGCTGATGTTCTGGGAAAATGCTCCACATTTTCCCACGGCTTCTCAGACTCCTGGCCTCTGTGGTGCCTGATGCTTCGGTGCTCGTGTGAGAAGTCTGGCCTTTGGGTGTCATCTGTACCCCACCCCCCAGCCTAGGTGGACTGTGTGGGGAGCAGGGAGATAAAGGGAGATAAGCACCCACAGAGCTTTGGGTTTGTGATTCTTTCTCAACCATCCCATGTCCCTTCGCTCAGGGCCCTTTATCTTCTCACTTATCAGGAACCCCAGAGTGCTCTGGTCTCTCCTCCCAGCCTGGGGAGAAAGAGTGTCCTGTTTCCTTAAGGAGAGCAGGGCAGCTAGCCCCTGGCTGCTCTGGCTGCTATTCTTGTACCCAACAGCCTTTAGTGCTGAGCTCCGTCCTGCTCTACCCTGTCTGTCCTTGTTCAGTAAAGTGACCTCAGTCACTCAGTGTGAGGAGAAGGCAGTGAGCTCACTGTTCCTCACACACGAGCCTGCAGAAACAAAAGGGCTTAGGTGATTGGCAAGAAGTCTTGGCACAGGTCATCTCAGGTCCCCAGTAACTTCTGCTATAAATGCAGAAATCAACACATGTGCAATGTTTTCCCCCCAAATCTCAATTGGATGGAACATATCACTGTCTCTGGTCCAGCTGAGAGAATTTGTGATGAGAAGCTTCCCTTTTCCTTTTCTAAACAGTACAGATGTGATCAGGTGATTGAACCACGAGTTGGCAACCAAACACCCGTTAGTTGCTTTTCTCTAACTAGTACTGCCCCTCCTGCAGTGCATGAGCTTGGACAAGAGGGAGAAGCCCAGAGACCGGCTTTGTCACAGACAGGTCTTGTGAAACACCCCTCAGCTGGATCCCTGCTCTGCTCTTTTAACCTTACATCTAAGTGTTCTAACCTGAGTACCATATGTGGGCAGAGGCCCTTGGCCTCTGGGGGCTGTGGTCTTTACACAGCTGTGGCCAAATCTCCTCTGCATCCCTGCTCATTCATGCGAGGCTCTGGGGGGAAACTCAAGGGAAAAACCAAAAGGGTGGGACAGAGGGGGATACGGTTGCCCCATTGTGGTTTTGAATTACTGTCCCTTTGTTCTTCCTGTACCCATCTGGCAGTTCTGGGGATGCCGGACACGGTTGAAGAGATGTGTCCTGACATCCCCAAGCTGGAAGGCCTCATGAAAGAAATCAACAACCTGGCTGAGTCAGGGGCCCGGTACACAGAGATGCCCCACGTCATCGAGGTGATCCTGCCCATGCTCTGCAACTACCTGTCCTACTGGTGGGAGCAGGGGCCTGAGCACCTGCCCCCCGGCACTGGGCCCTGGTGCACCAAAGTCACCTCGGAACACCTCAGTGTCATCCTGGGCAACATCCTGAAAATCATCAACAACAACCTGGGCATCGACGAGGCCTCCTGGATGAAGCGCATTGCAGGTACCATGAATGCTCTTCTCCCCAGCCACCGGCTCAGGGGCCAAGGTGCCTAGATTCTCTGTCCACCTCTTAGTTCCCTAACTGCCACCCTTAGTTACTTAACAGTAAAAAGAACCGACTTATTTCCCTGTAGAACTTCTCGGAGCAGGTGTGCCTGCACCACTCCCCAACTAACCCAGGCCCCTCAAGCCCTCAGGAAGCCCTTCTTGATGAACTCTGCCTGACTCAGATCAGCACTGCTTTATTGCTTTTGGCACTTAAGAATTCCATTTGCTCTTACAGTAATAATTGTCCATACTTTTTTGCTAAGTGATCCTCGTTGTTCTCCACGTGTGTGAAACTCACTCCTATCTGGGCTGTACTGTAAGTTCCTGGCATTTGTATTTCACTCTATGCTTCCTAAGACACTCTCTAATTTAGGTTCACAGTAGTATCACTTTGCCTTGGGTTGGGGAGGGGGTTGTTTTGTTTTCTGAAACTCCTTGCATGACATAGGCAGGCCCTTCCTAAATGTTGTGAGCTGATTTTCTCTTTCTGAATGAAGCTACCTCAAAAAAGGACAGACTTGGAAAATGAATAGCCATACCATCCACAGTCAAGAAGCCATGAATATTTAGTGTCCTCTGTGTCCAAGCAGAGTCTGAGGAGATAGAACCTAAGGCGAAGTCATTTAATGGATCTACAGTTTAGATGGGAGGCTCCACCATAACAGCTTCACCTGTACAATCTCCTGGACTGTGGCTGAGTCACAGGGAGCATCATCAGCCCAACTCGGGGTGTCTTCCTCCCTGGACACATTAGTGGACGTTCCTCTGCAAGACCAAGGAAGAAAGTCCCTGCTTTTCTCAGAAATGAACTCAGATCAAAATTCTAAGTCTTTGGGTGCTCATGGCTGCCAGGTAGTAGAGATAGGCTTCTAAGAAGATGAATAAACAAAGTTGGTGTTCTTCTGTCACCCATTAGTCCAAGAATGTTGTTAACCCTAAGGGAGTTTGCTGAGGGCTCTAGTTTGTAAATCTGGATTAAGGGAAAGAAGGAGGTAAAGGATCAGCTCCCTCAGCTCCCTAGAGGGGCCGAGAGGAAAGATGTCACAGCAAGAGAGGCACCACTGGGAACTGAACTTGGCCTTTTATTCTGTGGGTGAATTGGCTCTACAGTCATGCCATTTAGTTCCTGGTACCTAAACAAAATCGATTTTAATAGTGACCCCAAATCGCTCACATCTAGAATAGCCGCTCTGACTACAGGGCTATGGGACTGAAGCCATCTCGACACTAAGTCTTGGCTTCCGCGTTAATGCCTCTCAGCAGGGAGCTCCCGTCCCCTTCTCTTTCTCCGTCTTCTTAGACAAAATGAGGCTTTTTAAAGTGCTGCAAAGTAGGCTGTTCTCTGTTAGAATGGCCTAAGCTAAAGATGCTTTGAAATACACCACGAACATTGTCAGTGATTTGTGAGTCTTATTATTTTTATGTCATTTCACTTTTCTTATAATTACTGTGATTCTGATCTTTTTAATGGATTGAGCGAATAGGATATTCTATTTGAGAAATAGAGCGAGATATAAAGGTTTTATCTTTCTCTTTACAAGGGTCGGAGTTACAGTCCCAAGTCCCACTGACTGCTTGTCTGTGCTCTTTGACACCTGACAGCCACCCCACGTCCTCTCTCTCTTTGTTATAGCTGATGATAGCTTGTTTGCCTTCTCCAGGGCCCAGATAGTCCTCCAGTGTTGGGGGCTAAGAACTGCGGGTGGGCTGATGTATTTTTAACAACAGGTTTTTCTGTATATCAGCCAGAAAGCGGAGTATTCAGTGCCTACTCTTGGCTTGGCACAGTGCTGGTTGTTATGAACAGAGGCTCCCTTCAAAGAGTTTGTAATCTAGCTGGTGAGCCAAAACCAACGTGAATGCACTGTGAAATGATACAGGGTAGTCATCGAAGAGCTAGTGGGCGTGGCCAACTCCATGCATGCCTGAGGGCTCAGGGATGGCCGGGCTCCCCAGGGCCTACAGGAGCAGAACAGGAACAGGACCTTCCCCTTAGCTCCACTGCCCAACTGCGGCTTTCTGAGAGGGAAGGGCCAAGTGGGAGATAAGGAAGGGAACAAGGGACAGGTGCCATCCTGAGTGGATGGATTTGCACAGCCTCACCCTCAGTGAAACTTCTTTCCTTTAATCAATTGTTATGGAAAATGAGGGGGCGGTCCTTTGTTTGCAAACGCAGTGTACGCCCAGCCCATCATCAGCAAAGCCAGGCCTGACCTGCTAAGAAGCCACTTCATCCCAACCCTGGAGAAGCTGAAGAAGAAGGCTGTCAAGACCGTGCAGGAGGAGGAGCAGCTGAAGGCTGACAGCAAAGGGGACACCCAGGAGGCGGAGCTCCTCATCCTGGATGAGTTTGCGGTGCTCTGCAGAGACCTCTACGCCTTCTACCCCATGCTGATCCGCTACGTGGACAACAACAGGTAGGAGACAGCCTGGGAGAGCACGTCCACAGGACGGACAGATAGGGTTGGGCTGGGTTACAAGTGAGAGGCAGAGGTCACAGCTGCCGCCACCAAATAAGCCCTAGTGCGGGACCTCCGGGGGATGCTTTCCTTGACCAGTGATTCTCTGTGGCCAGTGGCATGGCCATCCCTTCCATCCCCAAATACCATAGGGAGAGGCAGTTGGCCAGATGAGGGCAGCAGCAACCCACTTCTGCCGCTCCACGCCACATCCATTCAACAGATACAACTGAGTGCTCCAGGCACCAAGAACAGGATGAACAAAACAAACAAAGATGTCTGGCAAAAGGAACTTGCCTTCTGGCAGGGGAGTGGGGCATGCAGACAATAAACAAAATAAGTATTTAGCCCTGGCTGGTGTGGCTCATTGGACTGAGTGCCAGCCTGCGAGCCTAACGGTCGCTGGTTAGATTCACATCAGGACACATGCGTGGGTTGCAGGCCAGGTCCCCAGTTGGCAACCGACTGATGTTTCTCCTGCACATTGATGTTTCTCTCCCTCTCTTCCTCCCTCCCTTCCCCTCTCTCTGGAAATGAGTAAAATCTTTTTAAAAAAAGAATGTATATACTTATACGTACTTATATATTTACATATTTAATTACACACTTGACTTATAAAAGTAAATTGTACAAGGCAGGGTAAGGGGGAGTAGGATGGAGTCACAGTTGTAAGTAAAATGTTACTGAGAAAGAGACATTTGAGTGAAGACCTAAGGAGATGAAGTGAGGAACCCTGCAGGTCTGGGGAAGAATGTTCAGGGAGAGGGAACATCTGGTGCAAGCCCTGAGGACAGAGCATGTTTGGGGTGTTCAAGAGATCTCAGGAGGCTGGTGAAGCCTGGAAGGGTGAGGGCATGGGGAACATAGACTTCCGAGAGGCAGCAGGAGTCAGGGCCTTGGAGGCTTTTGCTCTGAGTGAGATGAGAAGCTGGTGGAGGTTTTGAGCTAATTTGTGATGTCATCTGATTCACTCTTTGAATGCTGTGGTGAGGGATAAAGGCAAAAAGTGAAGTGAGAAGACCACTTGGGTAGGTCACAATGATCCAGTCAAGAGCTGATCATTAAAAGTTGAGGGGAGAGGGTTGGGGAGGGAAGTGGAATGGGGAGCAACTACTGATGGGCTTGGAGTTTCCTTTTAGAGTCTTGAAAGTGTTTTAGAAGTGGCTGGCCAGCATTGTCAATGTACTCCATGTCAGCAATGGCCAAGTTTCTGTTCTATGTGTTTTACCACAATGAAAAAGCAAAAAAAAGAGCTGAAGTTGGCTGGGGTCAGCGTGGTAACAATGATGGCTGACAGAGGATGACAGATTCTGGGTCTATTTTGAAGGTGGAGCCCTTGGGACTTCCAGATTGGGAATGAAAGAAAAGAGTTGACTCAAGTCAAAGATGATTCTGGCAAATGGAAGGATGGGGTTTTCATCAGCTGAGTTGGGGAAGACGGTGGGTACAGAAGATTTTTAGGGGAAGATTAGGACATGCTTTTGAACATGTTAAATTTAAGTTGCTTCCCTGGCCAGTGTGACTCGGTTGGTTGGAGCATTATCCCATAAACCAGGGTGTCCAATCTGCAGCCTGTGGGCCACATGCAGCCCAGGATGGGCCCAATACAAAGTCGTAAATTTACTTAAAACATTATGAGATATATTTGTGTGTGTGATTACATGTCACAATGTATTTAATGTGTGGCCCAAGCCAACTCTTCTTCTTCCAGTGTCACACAGAGATGCCAAAAGGTTGGACACCCCTGCTGGCATAAACCAAAGGTTGTAGGTTTGATTCCCAGTCAGGGCACATGCCTGGGTTGTAGGTTTGGTCCCCAGTTGGGGTACATACGAGAGACAACCAATTGATGTTTTTCTCCCTCTCTCCCTCCCTCCTGTCCCCTCTCTTTAAAATCAATAAGCATCTCCAAGGTGAAAAATTAAAAGAAAACTTGAGTTGCCTAATCAATATCGAAATGAAAATGTTGAGTGGGCAGTTGCATATGAGTGCAGAGTTCAGGATGGAGGTTTGGTGTAGGTGTAGGAATCTGGGAGTCATCAACGGATTGGCATGTCGTCTTTAAGACCTGTGAGACTGGGTGAGGTAAACGACTGAGGGGAAGAGAGGAGAGTTCCAAGCACTCAGCCTGCATGTCCCCCAACATTAAGAGGTCAGACAGGAAAGGAATCAGCAACTGCGACAGGAGGAACCAACAGAATGCTGCGTCTGGGATGCCAGTTTTATTAAGCACCTCCAGTAGGAAAGGATGCTGAGTGGAGGTTATTGGTGACCCTGACCAGAGCGGTTTGAGTGGACCAATGGAGATGAAAGCCTCTTTGGAGTGGCTTTCTCCCATTCTCTTCTAGCAGAGAATGGGAGACAAGGACTTGGAGGCAGCAATACAGACAAGTTGTTCAAGGAGTCTGATTATAAGAGGGAACAGGGAAATGGGATGGTAGCTGAAGACAGAAGCAGGGTCAAGAGAAGATTTTTTGAGATGGGAGACTTGCTAGCTTGTTTCTTTGTTAATGGGAATAATTCACTGGAGAAGAGGAAATTGGTCAGAATGAGAGAGAATTTCTAAAGCAGTGTCCTTGAACAGGCAAAGGATCAGACTCAGACAGTTCATTCATAACAGCAGGCAGGAAGGCAGAGTGGGTGCTAATGCCGGTACATAATCACATAGGCACACACACACATACATACATATCATACACAGCATACACCTGTGTTCATATATGGATAGATAGAGTCTGTAGGAGTCCTTTTCTGATTGCTTCCATTGTTGGTGAGGTAGGAAGCAAGATCATCAGCTAAGAGTGAGGGTGAGAAGGTGCTTGGAGATTTGAGGAGTAAGGAGAAGGTATAGGGCAGGCAGTAGCCAGGGAGAAGTGGGAGAGCGGCTGGACCAGGGAAGTGCAGTGGGATTGCCAGGCCGCATTAAGGCACCTGCTTGAAATCTATGATCATAAATTTAAAGTGAGACCCATCAGCAGGTTGTCCGTTTTCTCCAGCCAGTTCAGCTGCCAGGCTTAGGCCCAGAGTAGAGAGAGAGATGGACTTAACCAGGGTTGGGGTTTTGCAAAGTGAGTATGTCAAAGAAAAAGTGGGTTAGGGAGCCGAGGGTGTGTGCAAGAGGGCGATGGTGAAGACTGACTGTGGAACTGAAGCTGAATGATCAGGGAAATGAGGACGCAGGAGAGTACTGACCGTGCACGGGAAAGGGAGCAATGGGTCGTTGGCCCCAGTGGACGGCAAAGACCAGACAGATATATTTTTATTATACTACACCCTCTTAAAGCTTACAGGCCTAAAATATAAATCTGGGGAAGCTTGATTTTAAAATACCTCGTAGATATTGAAAGGACCCAGGAATATTTGAGGGAACATTACTAACATTTTGAGTGGTATGCCATTCTGTCTTGGGCAGGAAGTAGGTCTCAATATGCCCATTTATTTTATAAGGCAAATCATGTTTACTATTTAAAATAACTCAAGATTACTTATATTTAGCATTTCAAAATAAACACCTCGCCCACAGTGTGTGTGTGCACATACAGTCCCTCACCGATCTTTGGGAAATTTGACTCACTTTCTCAAATGAAATCCTGAGCTGACAGTCATCATTTTAGTCATTTTCCATGAACATAATTATGTTAACAGTTTAGAGGAGGAATTTGTCAAGGTTTGAGGTGAAAACAAAAATGAAAGTAGAGTAAGCTTACTCCAAGAATAGCTCTTTAATGTCATTTGTCACTCTTGACGACCAAGACTCAGGATAGAGTACGTCGCGCCCCCACAGTGTTTGACAGTGCTGAAAGTGGCAGTGTCAGAGTCTCTGAGATCCTCGTTAATTCATTCACCCCCACTTTTCAGCCCATTCTTCCCTCAACACCAGGGAGCACTATGGCCATCTGAGCCTTGCTTAGAAATGCTTCCTTCCTGTGTGTGCACCATGACCTTCTTCAAGTCCTTTTTTCACCCAAAAGAATTAGCTGGCTTGGAATTATGGGACTGGGGGGCTGGCAGGAATATCTGAGGTCACTTCATCTTCCCTCTGTTGGAAGAAGAGATACCCCTTTCCTTTCTCCTAGCCGTGCATGTCCTGCCTCTGATTATTTACCCACCGCGGTTACAGACAACAGGTGCTGCCTTCCCTTGGGGGCACCTCCCATTCTACTCACAGACACTTTACACCATTTTGAGCTCAGGTAGCTCCTACTACCGGCTCTGATTTTGCCCTTCAGAGCCACACAGAACTATGTCAGTCTCTCTTGTGGCAGCTCTTTAAATGTTGAAGGGCGCTGCCTTCTCTTCTCCATTTCTCCTCGTTGTGTTACAACTTTGCCCTTCCTTCAGCCTTGTCATAGCAGCGTTTCAGGTTTCTTCACCATCTGGAACACTCTCCTGAACAGAGGCTTCTGCTGGTCAGTGTACAGCCTGAAGCTGACCCAGCATGAGCAGGAATTCCTGGTGTGGTGTGGCATGGCGTGGCATGACGTGGTGTGGTGTGGCGTGGTGTGCTCAGAACTGGACAAATCAGTTCTCCGTCTCATCTAGAAGATTTTAAGTCATCATAGGTTCAAGAAAATCTTTCTCCAAGAGGCATTGGCTTCTCACCCTAATATCTGAACAATCAGAAACAATCAGAACATGGAAATAAAGCACTTTAAATAGTGTGATTTTTGGAGGAAACCCATCTCTCAGCCTGTTGAAGGGAACCCGGTGCAGTGACAGCCAAAGGCTGTGTCTTCTTTCAGAGTCTCAGGAACAAGGCTGAGAGAAGCTCTTACCTGTAAGTCAGACAACCTGACCATGAACTTTCAAAATCTGCTTTTATCTTTTTGACAATGGAAGTCAAACTCTCCTTACTTTTGCCATCATCCAAGATTTTATTATTGTGCTTCTTTTCTCCATTAGTGTGCTCAGTTATGTCATGCACTTGGGCTGCTTAACCATCACCCCCACTGATCATTACCACTGAACCCAGCCTTCTTCCCACCTACAGCCTTGCGCTTTCCAACTGTTCTTTGGCAGCATGCAGTGCAGATGATAAGAGACTCAGGAACTAGTTGTGTGCCTCCAAAAGGATCAACTGTCTGAATATTAAGAGAGATCATGAATTCTATGGAAGACTGAGAGCTGGGGAAGAGGAGCAGATATATCACATAGGGGTAGAAAGGCTATGGGCGAAGAGATGTGAGGTCAGGATCTGCTAGTCTCCTGCAAGAACCATCTTAATCTGCCCTGAGAGAGGTGCAGAGGGTTCGTGTGCCTGGGGGAAGACATTTAATGAGATATTCCTCATGCAGACCCACCACTCTGCACCTGATAAAGAGTAAAGGTTTGCCTCTTAGAGCAATGGTCCTGACCGAGTAGCTCAGTTGGTTGGAGTGTCATCCTGATGTGCCAGGGTTGCCGGTTCGATCCCTGAGCAGAGCACATGCAAGAGTCAGCCAGTGAATGAGTGCATGGACAGGTGGGACGGCAAGTCAACGTTGGGGTCTCTCGCAAATCGGTAATTTTTTTAAGTCTTTAAATTGAAAAGAAGAATAATAAAATGAAATTCATTCAGCTGACACTGCTTCCCCATATGAAGGCAAAGGGATCCGAAACCGTCTTCATTCTCCTGGGACGAATAGTTTAACTAAGCTTGTTTTCGGTGCTCCTGCTGCTCCTGCTCCCCGTGGCTGTATTTGTCCATGGTAGGACAGGGTATGACCCCTCACCTCTCCCCAGCCTGGCATAGCGCCAGCCTATTGGATTGGCCAAAAAGTTTGTTTGGTTTTTTTCCCTAAGATGGCTCTGATAGTGCTTAGTTGTCTTTAACTTCATTCCAAACAGTTTTGTTACATTGCATTGTGACAGCTGTCATATCAGCGTGCATTTTAAAAACAAACTTTTCAAAACTAGTGAATTTTTATGTAGCCATTTTAATATTGAAGATGGGAGAAAATATGCAACATTTTCGGCATATTATGCTTTATTATTTCAAGAACGGCAAAAACGCAGTTAAAACCCAAAGGAAGATTTGTGCAGTGCATGGAGAAGGTGCTGACTGATCCAGTGTGTCAAAGTGGTTTGCAAGGTTTTATGCTGGAGGTTTCTCGCCGGACGATGCTCCACGGTTGGGCAGACCAGTTGAAGTTGATAGTGATCAAATTAAGACATAAATTGAGAACAATCAGCATTATATCATGAGGGAGAGAGCCAACATACTCAAAATATCCAAATCAACACAACTATTAGTAAAAATGAAAAATGTGTCTTTTATTTTATAGAAAAAACTAAACAGACTTTTTGGCCAACCCAATATATAGCTCATTTCAACCCAAACACTAAAGAATGCATAGCTGCCAGTTCTGCTAAAACTTGACATTGGACCCTGAGAAAGCACTCCTGAAAAATCAGTATAAAAAAAATCAAAAAGCATTACCAATGTCAAACCTCAACTTTGGATTGCATTTGGCTTCCAGTAATGGATACCTGATTACAGTTGCTTAAACAAATTAGAAGCCAAATCTCACACATAAAATAAGCCCAAAGATACCCAGTCCAGGACTAGTATGCTCATTCCTCTCACTCCTTTGTCCTTCCATTCCTAACATTGGCTTCCATCTTCAAAGTTACTTGGATGGTGCAAAATGCCGATTAGAATCATCATCTTATCATTGCAGACAGGAAGCAGGAAGGCAAAAAGGCACCTTCAGCTACCTGATCCCTTTTCAGAA
This sequence comes from Macrotus californicus, assembly GCA_007922815.1. Classification (NCBI taxonomy): domain Eukaryota; kingdom Metazoa; phylum Chordata; class Mammalia; order Chiroptera; family Phyllostomidae; genus Macrotus; species Macrotus californicus. The sequence goes on along the minus strand of VMDR010001515.1, from coordinate 64,921 downwards.
AGCTTTTCGAGAATGCCCACGCAACAGCTTCCACCGCCGTCTCATCGATCAGAACTTCGTCACGTGGCGATCCCTCATGGGAAGCTGGGAAATGTGATCTTCAGCAGAGTCAATGCCACCCTGAATAAAATGGGGTTTTGTTCCTAAGGAAGAGAAGAGAATGAGCAAACAGCCTGTAGTGTCTGCCACATACAGGAGAGACTAGTTGAAAATAAAAAACAAAGAGATAAGAACATCCATGAGACTGGAACTCAGAGCAGTATGGAATTCAGGAGAGGGGAGAGGGATCCAAAAGTGGTCTTGGCTTTCTGGTCTTCAGCTTTCTTCCTTAGGCTGGTGCAGGCCATCTGTGAGTGTGCAGGAGGTCAGGCAGCTAGGGGCAGTTCAGTCCCATGTTCCCGGGCCCAGGGCGCTGGCTTTGGATAGCTATTACCCTGCATGCACCAAGAGACCTGGGGCTTTTCAGGTCACCTGGGAAAGCAAAGTTTTCTTTAAGTTAAGAAAGGCAATAGACAATTGAACTTTTATGTCACTCTATACAGGTATTTGAAAATGCCAACTCAGCCAGCCCTTTCAAAATATAATTTAACTCAAATGTGTAAGATACTTAGACGCAAAAGAACTGTTAGAAATTGACTGAATTCTACTGCAGTTTAGCCTTCTGGTTGCCACTGTGAAGTTTTTTAACCAACCTCCCCCCCCCCACCTTTTTTTTTTTAAAGAAATGAATAATGACCATTTATAGGGAATTTCCAAACCCTTCCAGAGGGCATCGGAGATGCTTGGTCTCTGCCCACACACTTCACTCAACAGTGTAAAACATGCTCTTTTTTTCCCTTAAAACTGGCTTCCAAAGGAAAAGGGATAAGGCCTGCTTGTACAGTGCTCTGTGTTCCAGAGGCTTTACAATGACAAGTGTCTGTGACAAGAGTAGATGTCACAGTAACCAAGACTTTCCTGGTTTTGCCTGCCTTACATACTAAAGGGTGTTTGTCCCAAAACTTACCAGCATAGCCCTAGTCACTTCATCAGTTTAAAGGGGGGAAAAAACCTGTCTTTGACAATTGAAATGTTGATTTCTGACATCTCTTTGCTAAGATAATCCTTGAATCCTTTGGCAAAATGGAAATGATCATTGCAGGTCCTTCAAAAATATCTACAACAGTTACATGCCTATATCCACGGGAGGAGTGTATTGATCTCTAGTCTCTCTGAAGATAGTCTTCTCATGGGAATACAGTTTTGTCTGGGAAATGTGTGCATCCAGTGTCCAAGGAGCGTGACTGTTTGAGTCAGTGCTGAATTTCATATGCATATTCATTTACTTTTCGATTCAGATCTAACTGGCTCAAGAGCCCTGATGCTGATTCGGACCAGCTCTTCCGCATGGTGGCAGAGGTCTTCATCCTGTGGTGCAAGTCTAATGTAAGGATGCATGTGGGCCCTGGACTTAGAGACGGCTGTGAAAGGTACAGACCCAGGAGAACTGTCTTGTAATGTTTGCTTTTTTATCCCCTCCCCCTCCACTTAGAACTTCAAGAGGGAAGAGCAAAATTTTGTGATTCAGAATGAAATTAATAATTTGGCATTTTTAACTGGAGACAGCAAAAGCAAGATGTCAAAAGTAAGTCCTTAGAAATTACTTCCAAAGACTCTTCGCCCTTGACCTAAGCTGTGTATCTTTGGCGTGTGAAGGGGTTAGCTCTGCACTGCACTGGGGCCGAACCGGCAGGCTCTGCTGCTGTTTCTTTGAGACAGAACCAGAGGAAACTGCTCTCAAATAAGCACGGTCATCACATTTATGAATAAATACCTGCTTGTATGTCAAAAAATTTACGTTTCAAGATTTGCCTAAGGCATTCAGGAAGTCTCTAAAACAAGCCTGCTGTCAGTGGTTTTAAAATAGAGCTACTTCCTGTGTAGTGAGGCTGCAAACACACAGGTGTCTAGAGTCACCTTCTGATTAGGAAATGACCTTGCTTTGAAGAGTTCCTCAGCACATGTTCTTACAGTGTACTTGTTCTCCTCCTGTCTGGAGCATCCAGTAGCTGCTTTTTCTCAGCTGTGCTGACCTCTTAATGCCTTCTGTTTATTGTCCATGTGAGCTGCATTCAGAAACCCAAACATTTCTCCATCTCCGTGCAGGCAATGTTTGGAACAGGGCATACCAGACATCTGTCTGGGAAAGAGAAAAAGGAACCTATCGGGAGGACTGTAGCAGAAATAGGGGAGAGGGAACTAGCCTCCCAGCTCCTTCTAGGTCAGCTCTGCACAGTGAGGCTTTGCTGATTTGATTGGAGTGAATTCTGAGACACACGCCTTCAGGCGTACATACAAAAGCAAGGCTTACTTAAATGTGATGCTTTGTTACCTGCCCTTATGGCTTACCCTTGACTTTCTTCCCTTGAGAGGTATGCCTCAATGAGGGCTGACCGTATATGTCCAGTATAAGTGATGTGCCATACCTGAGACGTACACCTCTTTCCTCGCTATACTTTGTTGCCTTTGAGGAACACAAAAGTGGATGCCTGGGGACCCCTCAAAAGTGAAAATCAGTTCTGGAAAGATGACATTTGTGGGTTTGGGGAGAAGTTCTTGGGGCAGCTTTCCAAATAACCATTTGGGGCAGAAGACCTTCGTATGCGGAGCTGCAGACAAGGGCTGGGTATGACACCAAAGATCAACACTCAGCTCTTCACCACGTGTGTCTAGCTCTAGTCAGCTCAGTCATACTGAACGTTCCAACTCCTGGCTGTAAAAACTAGTGGGGGGTGGGGTGTCAAAGGAAGTGCCAGATTTTCAGGACAGTTTGTTTAAAGGGCCCTCATGGACTTAGAATGTACACAAACCCACCCACTCTGGGATTCACCACCAAGGGAACAACTGCAAGGGCACCACCAGTCACATATGGGAAGTGGGTCAAGTGACTGGAAACGGGACAAGTGCCAGGCAAACCTCCAGAAGCCAGGCATTGGCATTGCCCCCTACTCAAGCCCTCCCCCGACACAGAGCCACAAAGTGGTGAAGTGGGTTGCCCTGCCCCACACAATTTACAGGTGCCTTTTACAAGGAGTCAAAGCAGCTCTACCCAATACACAGAAACAAACACAGGGAGGTTGCCGACTTGAGGAGACATAGCAATATGGCCCAAATGAAAGAACAGAACAAAACCCCAGGAAAAGAACTAAACAAAACAGAAATAACAAACCTATCTGATACAGAGTCCAAAACACTGGTGATTGGGATGCTCAAAGAACTCACTGAGAACAACAAAAACATAAGGGAAGAAATGAAGGTTATACTTACTGAAATAAAGAAAAATCTACAGGAAACCAACAATGGAGAGGATTAAGCTAAGAATCGAACCAACAATTTGGAACACAAAGAAGGAGAAGGCCTTCGATCAGAACAGCAGGAAGAAAAAAAGAATTTAAAAAAACAAGGAGAGGTTTAAGAACCTCTGGAACAACTTTAAATGTACCGAATCATAGGGGTGCCAGAAGGAGAAGAGAAAGAGCAAGAAATTGAAAACTTATCTGAAAGCACAATGAAAGAAAACTTCCCTAATTTGGTGAAGGAAATAGACATACAAGTCCAGGAAGCACAGAGAGTCCCAATCAAGATGGATCCAAAGAGGACCACACCAAGACACATCATAATTAAAATGCCAAATGTTAAAGATGAAGAGAGAATCTTAAAAGCAGCAAGAGAAAAGCAGAGAGTTACCAACAAAGGAGTTTCCATAAGACTGTCAGCTCATTTCTCAAAAGAAACTTTGTAGGCAAGAAGGGACTGGCAAGAAGTATTCAAAGTGATGAAAAGCAAGGTCCTAAAACCTAGATTACTTTACCCAGCAAAGCTATCATTTAGAATGGAAGGGGAGATAAAGGGCTTTCCAGACAAGATAAGGCTAAAGGAATTCATCCTCACCAAGCCCTTATTATGTGAAATGTTAAAGGGACTTATTGAAGAAAAAGAAAAGCAAAACTATGAACATTTAAAGGGCAACAAACTCACAACTATCAACAACTGAATCTAAAAAAACAAACTAAGTAAACAACCAGAACAGGAACAGAATCATAGAAATGGAGATCATTTGGAGGATTATCAGCTGAGAAAGAGAAGGGGGAGAATGGGGGAAAAGGTACAGGGAATAAGAAGCATAATTGGTAGGTACAAAACAGACAGGGGGAGGTTAAGAATAGTATAGGAAATGGAGAAGCCAAAGAACTTATGTGCACGACCATGGACATGAACTAAGGAGGGGGCTTGCAAGAGGAAGAGGGGGTACTGGACAGAGGTGGACAAAGGGGTAAAAAGTGGGACAACTGTAATGATAGAATCAATAAAATATTTTAAAAGGAAAAAATTAACGTAAATAAAATTGTGCACCTACAAAATGGAAAGATCAGGATTATATATTCACATTCAAGAGAAATCTCAGTTGCAAAGGAAACTTACTTACGGTGGATCCATTTGGGCTTTATATAGCTTTTGATTTTCCAAAATTTATTTTGCATTCAACTTTTAGCAAACACATCTGCTGCTCATGTCAGGTATACAAGGTGGGATGCTTCAGACTCTGGATCCCTGGACATTTATCTTAAGTTCCCCCTGAAGGGTCTTCTTACAGCCATCACAGGCTCTCCTTTGACCCCGCCCACCTAAATAAACCCCTGGGGCAGACATCTCAGCCCTCTGGTGATGAGTGGATGGATCCTTGGGATCCTTGGGTTTACACTTGGAAGGTGATGAGGTAACAAAGAATGACATTGCAAAACTAACCTACTAACAAAGTAACATGAAATTGTGTTCACTCACATTACTGAATGAGGAAAAGGGTCTGTTTGCCTTGTCAGAGGACAGTCACATTCAGCATCTTTGCATCTCCCTCATTGACGAGGTTAGTCTCTATGAGCAAGCACTTTTACTTTACTTCCATCGACACTGTATTTCAGCTTTTTCTGTGCCATGTGGGATAAGGTCAAAGTTAACAGTGTAATGGATGTGAGGATACTCCCTAGATATTAAATGAAACTTGCCATGTTCTTCAGGGTGAAAAATATTCACATGGTTCCTGTTGCGTCAGTTGAGACACAAAACGTAATAGTAAGCAAGACTAGAGACTGAAAGAAAGCTAAGTCCTGCCCTTGGCCGACCATTGACTACAGAGACAGGGCACTTACCTCGTCTGGGCCCCCGATTTACCAGTCTGGAGGGGTTGAGCTTACTCCTGTCTCCGCCCAGCTCTACTAGGATGTTCTGTTCAAAAGTCAGTTTCAGGCCCTGGCCAGGTAGCTCAGGGGGTAAGAGTATCTTCCCAGTACACCAAGGCTGCAATTTGGTCTCTGGTCAGGGCACATACAAGAATCCACCAATGAATGCATAAGTAAGTGGAACAGCAAACTGATATCTCTCTCTCTCTCTCTCTCTCTCTCTCTCTCTTTCTCTCTCCCCCCCTCTCCCTCTCCCTCTCTCCCCCCTCCCCCACCCTCTCTAATCATATAGAACAAAAGTCAGTTTTAAATTGCATCTCTAGCAAAAACTAATGTTACATGAATGCAAAGCGTTATTTCAGACAGGGAGGACATACCTCCAAAACCGCAACTCACAGCCATTTCTGCCGCATTTTGGTTGTGCGTTTATATTCTGAGGAGCCACAGAGGGGATAGTCTTTCTTGTTATCAACTGAATTCTCATCACCGTTACCTCCCTGAAACTAAAAATTCTCCCTGCTGCCTGTTCGGAATGGTCACTAGTCACCTGTGCTTGCTTTTTATCTCCACTCTCAATGGGATTCTGGTGTTGTAAAAATGGAATGGGCAGCCTTTGGACTGCCGCATGTCCGCACACACGCCGCACTTGGCCAGCGAATGGAAAGGAAGCGGGGAAGATGCGCAGTGGGCCGCACTGCTCGTACTGGGTTAGCTGAGGTCAGTTCAGACACGTGTGATTTCTCTGGAGGCTAAAGCGGAATTTTTTTTTTTTTTGAGTGCTCATTGTATTATTTTGTTTATGTAACACTGGTTTGCAAATGTGTTAAGCTAAACATAAGTAAGCTGAGCAAGTGTTTTTTAGTTTTGTTTTGTTTTTAAACTTGTTTTATGAAAAATGGCAACAGCTTTGTCGGAGGGCGATGGTAAGTTAGAATGCACCTGACCAGGATTATAAACAGCAAAAGAGATGTGATACAGGAAATACCAGAGGGCCTCGCTGTCTCAGCCACTGCACCCCATGTGTGATTCCAGTGTGCCGACAAAGGGCAGGCAGGTTAGAAGGTATCTTTGAGTTTTGTAAGGCTATTCAGAATCATGTGTGTGAGTTTCTTCTTACTCCAATATCCCCCATTGCTCGCTCGCTCTCTGTCTCTCTGTCTGTCTCTCTCTCGCGCTGTCTCTCATTCTCTCCAGCCCTCCACCTTTTTTCATTTTTATTCCTTTTGCTCTCATACTTCTGCAGCTTGAGTGCTGTCTCTCGATCTCCTACCCCCGTCCCTTTCCTTTCTCCCTCTCTCTGTCCCCTCTCCCTCTTCACTTCATCCATTAAAAGTCTGTTTTTTTCTGAAGTTCACATTAAAAGTCATCTGTTTAATCCTAAACCACTAGGGGACATGAATTTATGAAGGCACAGGAATTCATCAATTTTTGTTTAGAAAACAAAAAACTTTTAGGCACCTCTTTTAAAAAGTTTATCCAGTATTAGCAAAATGCTTTGTATCAATTAATCTTAGCAATATGTGAAGAAAAGAACAAAATTAGAATCTGTAGGGTGTAGGAGCCTTTGACCTCAGGTATATTCAAAGGTCACAGCACAGGAGGGGAGGGGCTCCACCCTTCAGGCTCTGGGGTGGTCCTGAACGGCCTGAGGGATTCCTGGAGTACTTTTGGTTTAGCAAATGTTTTAGCATGAGCACACCCATCACCCCTTTGCTTAGGTGTGCCCTTTCTCTTTCTTTTCCTTTTTCTCTTTAAATGCATTTTTCAATTATAGCTGACATAAAATATTACATTAGCTTCAGGTAGACAGCATAGTAACTAGATTACATATTTCTGTAAGCACAGGTCTGCCAGAGGTGATAAGGTGGAGTGTGGAAGGGAGAAAGGAAAGTCTTTGGTTAAGTGACAGATTGTCTACAGCCCACCCAGGTGAAAGGAGGGAGAAGGGAGGGGAAAGACTTTAGACCTAAAGAGTTCATCTGAAGACCACCTGGGTCTGAGGGTGACTACTCTGGGAGGCTGATCTCTGAGATGACTTTGGCCCGGGGTGCTGTGCTTAGCCGGGATGTGAGTCCTTATGACCAAATGAACCTCCACCCGAACCTCCGCTCCACTCGCCGTCCGTGCCGCATTCAACCGACTCCCAGAACGGTCGCGTTTCTGTTGGGTTGGCTGAGGAACTGGGGCTCAGAAGCTAAGACTAACATGTGATACCTTATGCCACGACCCCTGCTTTTACTGACTGACTCTTCTCCTTGTTTTTTTTCTTTTGTCTTTCCACACAGGCCATGCAAGTAAAGGTACAGGTCAAATGCATGACGTGTCTTTTCTGTTCTAGTGTTAGAGGTGCCAGGCTCTGGCCACCCTCTGCACTGTGCTCACCGTGGGGGTGGTACAGAGTGGGTTTTCTCACCTGGAGGTGCCCAGGCCTGCTCCAGGGAAGACAACTGCCTGTCAAGGAGTGAATGTAGGCCTACTCTCCCTTGAAATGGGGAAGCTGGGGAAGCCAGCCACGCCTCGCCCTACCCGAGGTCTCTTTGCTGTCTCTGCTCCCTTCCCCAGCTGCCCACTCTGCAGCCAGAACTAACAGGGCTACAGGGACACGGACAGGGCTTGCGAACCTGGGGGACACTCCTCTGCTGTGCTGTGCAGGGTCAGACTCCCGTTTGCCCTTCACATTGTACGTTCCTGCCTCTTGTGCAAGGTTCCCGTGATTCAAAGAGAGTTTTCCAAGGACTAGACTCCAGGACTGGAAATCAGCAGATAACCATGAGCTTTTGCACAAAATGTGCATATGGTGGAATAAACCTTGAGATAGTTTTCCAGTGACCCATACAGGTTCCTGCTTGGAAATATTTCTCTATCTCTTCATACATGTGCCTGCTGCCATTGTCCCAAGCCCTCTGCCCTAAGGTACCGGGCACAGAAAAGGGTTGTGCAGAAACCAGGTCTCATGTAGTTCCAAGTTAGAAAAGGAAAATGGAGCCACGGACAGATAGCCTTGGATCTCAGTGTTGACTCAGATGCTTGCTTGTTTTGTGACCTTGGAAAAACCACTTAATTTTTCTGAGCATTGTGTTCTCATTTATAAAAACGACTTGTTTCTGTCTCAGAGTTTTTGGGAGCATTAGAAATGTTTTAGTTTGGTAGCAGGCACATTGGAGTCACATCACATATGCAGCATTGGATCAGAAAGTACTGGGGTTGGCGAGATAGAGAGCAAGCAAGAAATTAGTTAAGCTGTGTATCAAATCCACATAGTTGCATCTTGCATATTTACCAGATTGTAAAAAGCATGTTACTAGTTGCCTTTTATATGTATATGATATACAGGGTACCTCTTAGTTTATATACGTAAAGCTGGGTCATATCCTTTATGAATGAGTTGGAGCATTTTCAAGGGTAATTTAGACTACAAATGAGTTTCACCTTTAGCCACAGCCTTTAGAATTCTACAGCGGAGGTAGAACAAGGAAGGAGCCTTGTAAGCACTCAGGAAACGAGTTAGCACTCTTGTGGTCTTCGTGTGAACCAGCTTTCTGCTGTGCTCTGGAACCCAAGAAGCCACTGCCTCTTAGCCTCATTTCTTCGTCCCGCTCAGATTTCTCTCTGCCCCCTCCCGCTGCTGTCCTGGGTCTGACCTGCTGTTTCGGAGCACCGGGCACAAGGTGGCCCTGCAACCAGGAGAATTCTCAGTCAGCATTTGGCCAGACTGGGTTTCGCCAGTCAGGGACTTTGCTGTGGTTTCTGGGATAACCACCAGGGTAAAAGAAATCATATCTATTTTAAAAGTATCTGTTAATAATTATGAACCTCTTTCACACTTTGGAAAGTAATTTAAAGAGATCATCCCAAGGCAGTGTTAATTCTGACCCTCGTCTTCTCTCAGAAAGGCAGTCCTTTACAAAATGAGGTCTGCTCCAGCCCAAGGTCCCAGGTCTCAGGCGCCAGTTCCAGGGGCAGCATCTGGCCTCCACCCACCCTCGAGCCTCTGGCTCATTGTGAAACCCGCGGTGCAGCCACCTCATTGCTGCAGACACTCCCTGGGCACCTCATGAAGCACAGCTTTGGTGAGCACCAGCTCGCTCTCCCTCTTAGTCCCTGATCTGGCTACCAACCTTCCCATACTTCCGGCAGATACCCTGTTAGCTGAGGCAAAGTCCTGTAAGTGAGGTACCATGCGAAAAGCTTTGAAGCTTTTCGTGAAAAGTCCGGTCACTGCAGTGCCTTGTCCCTTGAGCACTCACCACCACCACCTCCATGTGTTGTAGACACTGAGGGTTCCTGGCTGGTTGCCTCCTCCCAGGGTACTGGCTGCTTCTCTGAAACCTCCTGCTTCCTTGGGTGAGCTCCCCCTGTAAGGGATGAGAAAGTGTGAGCCAAAAGGGGCAGACTTGGGGATTTCTGGTCTCTCCTAACTGCCCCCCAGCCAGATCCCAAAGCAGCCCTGCTTGGGGACTTGCCTTTTCCTGAGGGAATTTGCACTGTCTGGAGGTAAAGGCTGAGAGGCCATGCTGTACTCCAAAACACCAGCTTGACCCTGCAAACAGAGAACCGTCTTGTGGTCACCCCAGCATCAGCATTGTCACTTCTTTCCTGGAGTCACTTTGCCAGTTTGCAAATCATTTTTGAAAAAGGCCAGTTTGTTCATTCAGTCCAGAAGTGAGTGAGCAAAGCCTGGAGGTGTCTGTGGTGTGTGTCTGGTCCCGTGGTTCTGTGAGCATGCACAAAGGAGAGGGCTCCGCGGGATTTTCATGGCCACTTGGTTGTCTTGGTTTAACGCACTCCTTTTATTGTCCTTTGAAATGTATTGATAGACCCGACCTGTCCTGATAGGGCCCCAGGAAGCAGGCTGCCTCCGAGGTGAGGCAGTCCCTTCAGAATCACTGAGCCCCTCTGTTTCTGTCCACCTCGCCTCCTAGTCTGGAGGGCAGGACCAGGAACGAAAGAAGACCAAGCGGAGGGGAGACTTGTATTCCGTCCAGACCTCCCTCATCGTGGCTGCGCTCAAGAAAATGCTGCCTATTGGTTTGAACATGTGCACCCCAGGCGATCAGGAGCTGATCTCCCTCGCAAAATCACGATACAGCTTTGTAAGTTGCCCGGGTGCCCATTCGGCTGAGCACTTCGGGCAGGCGGAGGTGATGGGCGCTCGGTCCTCCTGGGGGTAGAGGGTAGCAGCAGATGAACAGAAGCCAAGCCAAGGTGCGCAGAGGCCACACACCCTGCTCTTGAAGCTGGTTTGGGAGTTAGCGTGTTTCCTTTGGAACTAGCCTCCGTAATTTCTCTTCTTTTGTTCTCATAATAAAGTTCCCAGCAAAGCCTCCCTCGGCTGTCCATACATCCCTGCACCCTACTTTACATGTCTGTAGTGACCTCTAGGAATGCAATTTAATTTTTCTTTCCACAGAGAGACACGGACGAAGAAGTGAAGGAACACCTGCGGAATAACTTGCACTTGCAGGAAAAGGTGATGCCGCAGGAAGATGATGAGAACGCACACCGGCTTCCTCCTGGCCGCAGGGGGCCATCCTCCCGCTAAGTTTACTCACGGTCTTCTAAAACAGCTCAGAGTACTTGTGTTAAATTGATAGGGCTAGCTCTCTGCCCCAACCTTTGTTTTTCTAGCTCTTCGTTTTTGTTCTTTGTTGTTGCAAAGAGGCATCCAGTGAAGCCTGTCTCCGCCCTTCCCCCTTCGGGAACTACCATCCAGCCCCAGCAGGGGGTGAGATCAGGCCTCAGAATTTGCTGCGGTGATGCGGTAAACAGTGACACAGGACGCCTGGGGGAAGCCTTGGCACCTCCTGCCCCAGAGATTTGAAACCAAAACAATTCTGTATCTGAGTTGGAATGATCAAAAATAAGGCAAATTTTGATTTTAAGGGCTATTTGATATTTTTCCAGGACTGTGATTCTGAGCAGCTCTTTCCTCAGATACATTGTTCCCTCAGAGAGAACTGGGCTGACACAGATAGCCTCTTCTCAGCCCAAACATAGGAGTGGTAGCAAAAAACGTGCTACCAAAAAAGGCAGTAAAAAGAAATCCCAAGCCAGAGAAAAAAGAAGACACACTAAATCCTCGTACTGAGGAGTCGATGCAGCTGGGCAAACCTGTAGGGTTCTCTGTACCAGATATCTATTTTAGGGGCTGGAGTTTGTAATAACCTTAAAGGAAGACAGTTACGGGACCTAATTGCTCATGTTGTGCATAAATTCAGAGCAAGAAACTTACATAAAATTAGCCTTGAACCAGTGAAATATGTGAGTCTCCTGAAACCACTTGGAGAGACTCCACCCCCTAGAGATGCCAATAAGTAGAACTCCTCCTGAAGCAAACTCATATTTAAAAAGTGCAAGGTGTGAAAGGAAATCCACCACTATTAGACCGCCAGAAAATGTAACAAAGAGAACAATGCAAGCCTAAGGAACTGCAGAAAGGAATTTAAAATAAGTATGGTTAAAATATTTTTTAAAATAAAGGTCGCAATAGAATCCATAAATCAAGACTTGAACATGATATTTTCTTAAAGAAAGGGGAAAAAGATGTTATAGAAAAAGACCTCATAGTGATTACAAAAATTAAAAAATAGTCATTGAAATTAAAAATCCAATTTGTGCATTAAGAAAACAGACTAGACATAGCTGGAAAGAGAGCTTATGAATGAGAAGATTTAAGAAATTAGAATGCAGCACAGAGAGAGAAAGGGATAGACAATATGACAGAAAAGTTAAGGGACAGACGGGCTAGAGTGAGAAGTTCCTGCAGAGCATCTGCAGTATTCCAGAAGAAGATACTAGAGAAAAGAAGCCAGAGGCAGTAATAGAAAGAATATAGTCTTGATTACTCTGGACCCCTGCTGGGAGCGGAAGGCTGTTTCCGTACAGGGGTATCAGAGATGCTCATGCGTGTGCTTCAATCATCAGTCTGATGACCCAGCTGTAAAGTGGCAACTGAACCTCTACAAGGATGTTTTGAAGAGTGAAGAACCTTCCGATCCAGAAAAGACAGTGGAGCGTGTGCAGAGAATTTCAGCAGCTGTCTTCCACCTGGAGCAGGTAGGGAGCATCTGTCCTGAGTACCGAGGAAGCGAGACTACCTTGGAGAATGCAAAACTCCTGTCTCCGCTCAACTCTTAGTTAAGGGTGCCCTTGTAGGACGGAGAACAAGAAGCAAGCAAGGATCATCCCAGCTCACACCTTTGTGTCACCTTCCTAGCAAATTCCTCAATTCTTTCCCCTCCCAGTTTTTTACAAATTGTTGCCATTTGCTTAAATGACCTGTTGACATCCCCTCCCCATTTATAAAGCTTCTGTTAAGCAATAAATAGCCAAACAGCACTGGGAGAGAAAAGCAGACCTAAAACCTCCACAAACTGAACCATCTACTAATGGGTACATTTTCCTGACTGCAGTTGAGAAATCAAAATTCTTGCAGGGCTGAGAAGTTTGGGCCGCAGGCGACCACCTTCTGCCACCCACTCAGCCCGTGCTCACCTCCCCGTGTAATTTCTTCTCAGGTGGAGCAGCCTCTGAGGTCCAAGAAGGCTGTCTGGCACAAACTGTTGTCTAAGCAGCGGAAGCGCGCAGTGGTGGCCTGTTTCAGGATGGCCCCTCTCTACAACCTGCCCAGGCAAGTTTTCTGTCATTTTCCTCTGGATGGTGAGCCAGGGATGGGAATTAAGGTATCCTCCCAAGGCTGTGCTCTCTTCTGGCTCCAACACTCATGATCCGAGAGGTCAAAATTAGAGTCCTTCACCCACGGAGTCACTGTAGGCTGCCTGTAGTATAATGGCCTGCTGAGGCAATCTGGGTAAGCGTAAACACTGAAAGCAGGGGAGACTCCATAGCACCCCATGCCTGCCCTAGCTCACAGTTTTGTACCGTGAAGTCAGCCACATAAGCATATGGAAGCTCTCTAGATTTGCCTACATGGGATTCTTTGTGCGGATGTAAAGGCACCCTGGAAAAAAGGAACTGTTTCCTCAACTACTTTACTCTAAACTCCGTCAACAGATCAAACAGCATTTCTCTGCTCAGGCCCTTGGATAACAATCACTGTGCCTTCTCAGCAGGTACAGAAATGTAACTTGAGAATCCTTTGCATGGTATATTTGCCTTCAAGATGAAGAAAGGGCACTGTCCCAAGAGGCCAGTCACAGACATGATGCCTTTATCTAGGTGTTTAGTCCACATTCTGAAGTCCAGCGTACATGAGGGCTGGTCTGGAATGTGCGTGAGCACGTGTGCTGGCTGCCAGTACAGACCTGGCCAGCACTGAGACTGTCACTGGTGCTGTGGCAGCTGTCCATCCTCCAGGAATTTCAGAGCCAGTGAGGTCAGGTCTACGATCAGTAAACAAGGTTGGTAAATGCGGAGCAGCCTCTGCTTCACCAACTTTCAAATCGATAGAGACATCCCTGCTTGGCCAGGAAAAATAAACTCACTTGGACAAGTACATTCTTAATCACATGAGAATGAATGTAGGTTTTTTGTTTTTTGGAATATCAGTGCAAGGACTATTCGTATGCTTGACATTTTGCATTCATCAAATTGTGCCCTCCGGCCATCATTTGTCCAGAGTGCCCTGTAGCCCTGTCCTGAGCCAACTGGCCATCTGAGCTTCCCTAGCTTTGGAAATGGTGGAGAATCATGTCCTGTGAGACACACACATGCTTCTCTTGAGAAAACAGACTCATGTCTTTGGAAGGGGATCAGGCACCACAGAATCAGGCCAAATTCATTAATAAAAAGCTGAAAAATGAAGTCAAGCTGTCATGCTCATGAAGGCTGCCAAAGTTCTGGCCAAAAAGAAAAAAAATGAAATTTATAGCCCAGTAGAAAGAGCAAAAATGCATAGGGTTTCTGTCTGTTTTCCAGATGTGATAAAATCAGAAGGCGTGCACGTTCCCCTCTGGAGATTCGTGCCTCATGTTGTGCTAATTTGGCCTCCAGAAGTGCTCAGCTCTAAGTATATGTCTCCAGGACCAACTAGGCAGAAATTTGGTCTCTTAAAAACAGCCTTTTTTTTTTTCTTCCTAAATCCACTGAAAATGTTAGTACTACCCTTTCATATTTTGATTGGTCCCTCAGCAGCTCTACCCTTGTGTTGGTAATAGTAAGTCCAGGAATTCACCGTGTCCTTGATGAAACATGGTCATCCCCACCCCACCCCAGTTGTTCCGGGGGTTTGCCCTGGATATCCTGCTCACGTGGAGGGCAGTAAGGGGATTTCGTAACATCAACAGCAGAAACTATCTAAGGAGCTGATGGTGGAGACCACACCTCTTCTCCATGTTGTGATCATGTAAACTGCATGGAATCCTCCAAAATAAAGGGCTAAAGGGATTGATTTTATTATGTGGAAACTGTCTCTCTGATGTTAGTTCTTAAAAGAAAACCTGTATGCTTTTCCCCAGACACAAAATTAACAATTTCTTCCTGAGCACCTTTCAACGGGTTTGGCTGGAAAAGGTTAATGAAAAAACTCAGTATGACAGGCTTATACCCATTTTAATGGTAATGTAACCTGTGGAGGGACCTGCTCATTCTCTGCACACTCCTCCTTTCTTGACCATGACTTAACATGACCATTAAGACATAAGTTTGTACAATTTTTCAAAAACAACTCTGATTGGTCAGATTTTAAAGAAAGGTAGCAAGGGCTATGTTCTGCCGGAAGCCGTGACCAGGGCTCGATGACTCTGGTCTTGACCGTCATCTTTTCTCTCCTTCCTCCTCACGCCTCTCTTCACATTTGCTAACCAATTAACTTTTGCTCACTGGCTGGGATTCCCAGAAGTCAATCCTGGCTTCTAGGGAGCCGGGGGCCGTGCCAGTTAGTCAGTGTTTTCAGGCCCGAGGGCCATAGCTGGAGTCCGTAGGCGCTGCAGGCGTTATGCTCGTGAGCACAGCTGCCCGAGCCTGGGCTTCTAAGTACAAGCTGGAGCACCTTGCAGCTGTGTGTCCTTGGAGGCCCAGTACAGAGGCCACGCTTGGCTGTCTTCAGTACATCTGAGACTAACCCACTCACCACCAGCGCGATTTGGACTGGATTACCTGGAGATGTGATCTGCCAAAAGGAATAGTCAAATTGCCATATTAAACAAATACCTCTGGGCTGTTCCTTGGACTAATGAATTGTTTCTCATTAGAGGGGAATGTGACAAGGACCTTGTGAGACCAGAGCAGGACTGTGGTTTCCTCCAGGTCTTCCTCTAACCATTGCTAGTTCACTCAGGTGACCCAGACGCTCAGGAAGCACTGTGTGAGAGGTTTCAGGGTTTTTGAAAGAAGTGCTCATGGTGTGCTATAGGCTGCCCTGACCAATCAGAAGGTGAGAATTGTACAAAAGTCTGTTCTGCTTACTAACTGTTAACCGCCCCAAAACTAAAATAAGGTGCCCCGTGGATCCCTCTTGACCTCACTCTCACCCCTTCCGCTCAGGCACCGCTCTATTAACCTCTTCCTCCATGGCTATCAGACATTTTGGATAGAAACAGAGGAGTGTTCCTTCGAAGAGAGACTAGTACAGGATTTGGCTGTAAGTACAGACTCAACTGGGAACAGATATGAGTGTGAATGAATTTGATTTTTGTGTTCATGTGTGTGCATTATAACAGTTAAAGATTCACCAAAATCGAGTGTGTAAATTTGAAAGAAACTAACAGTACAAATTATCAGGGGAAGCCCTGCTAATGGTCGTTAAGAGCCACAGGATGAATTTCACTTGGAGGTGCTAGTAACTGTTATCATCCTCATCATCATTATTAACAGCTAATAACTTCTTGGGATGCACAGCCGCGCCGTGGAACATTGACGCTGTTAAGTTTTGAGCACCAAGGGTTGCAGGAGGCCACCCCGCCCTAGTCTAGTCCCTGAAGTTGTGGTCATAGCTCGGCTTTAGGGAAGGCACATCTAGATCCCCCTCCTGCATCTCACGTTTCCTGTATCTGGCCCTCAGAAAATTTGTCATGCCCCATCTCTCTCTGACGGACTTCAGGCTGCAAAACTTCTCACAACTACACGCAAGGGGAGAAAGCTGGTGGTAGCAGGCCACAGAGCCTCATCCTGGTCAGGAAGGAAACAGACCCTCCTGCCCTCTGGCCAACCCATGGTTAATTTAGATTTATTTATTTACTTCTTTGTTTGCTTTTCTTTATTTCTCTCTCATTTTTCTTTTTCTCTTGTCCACTAGTCTTGCCCTGTGTTTCCCATATTCACCATTTCTCACATTTCTTTCTCTTGTTACCCTTCCCTGTCTCCCTCTGTTTCTCTTCCTCTGCCCATCTCTTTTTTCCTTCGAATCCTTTCTCCCCTACTTTTCCTCCGTTTGCCTCCGTGGCCCTCATTGTTTTTAGTAAGTGCCCGTCAGTGAGAAAGTCAGTTCCATGTTCTCCTGGTCTCCTGGTCTCTTGATCAGCGTGAAGGTAATAATGAGCAACATTTCGGCCGTGGGCATCTTCTGAGCCATTCCCACAACCTGTGCACTTCTCCCCACTTCACTGGGTGTGGCCCACCCTGCCGGCTGTGCTAGAGAGCTTATGTTACCTCTGGCACCAGCCGCTATCTCCCTTCCTGTAAAAGGAGATCGAGAAAAGACTCAATAAGAGGAGAAACAGTGAGGCTCGCAACTCCAGGCTGTCATCCCTCAGGAACAATAAGATTTTTAGAATCAGGAGTGAGGTTAGAAAAGAGAAATGTTTATCTGGGTTGAGTCTAGAACACTATTAGCCCCCCCAAGGCCCCAGTGCTTTGTAAGTCTTGCCCCACCCCTATCTCCAGCCCAGTTCCCCAAGAGAAGTAAGTGCCAGGTGTGGACCAAGAGACCCAGCCTTTTGGGTGACTCTCCAGGGCTTCCCTCCTGAACGCGGGTGCCCAGAACTTGCATGAGAGTTCTGCTGATCGGGGCCGGAGCTCCTCCCCTGTGGGCAGGCTGTGGCTGTTCCTTTCATTTTGTTTTACCCCCAAATTGAAATACACTTATGTATCAAATCCTGCATCCTCAGGGCTTCTGTCCTGAAATAAATACATGACCTAGAGATTTCTCTTTATGCTTTCAGTCCGATGCACTCTGTGCCTTGCGCTTTGCCTTCTCCGTTCGCATGCGGTTGTGTGGCACGTGCTGAATCCATGCCTAAAACCTGTCTGCCTTGGTCTGTGTAGCAATCTCCCAAGGCGGAGGAGCAGCAGGAGGAGACGGAGAGGCAACCAGACCCACTTCATCAGATCATTCTCCATTTCAGCCGCAGCGCTCTCACGGAGAGGAGGTCAGCCACGTCAGAGCGTCCTGCTTCTCCAGGCCCCGGGCATGGCAGCGTCCCCGAGGCAGGGCCTGCAGAGGGGGTGCCGGATTGGAGCAGCCTTCCTTGCAGCCCGAGTGCTGGCTATCAGGAAGCATCTAGGGAAACCCCATAAGCCACAGCCCTCTCATCAGAATGCCTGACACTGGGTCTGTAGAATAAGCAACCCAAAACTGTAACCTCTGTCCCTCAGTTACCCGTCAAGCCAGTGCTGATTCAGATTTTTGGGGTGGTTTCTAAGAATCAGGGTGAGGGGTGGGGGTTTTCTAATCAATTCACTAGTACCTATCATTGAAGATGTATGTGGCTCTCAGTCTTTTCTGCTGGGCCTTGAAGGCAGCCTGCTAAATAATTCCTTTATTCTTTCCAGCAAACTGGAAGACGACCCTCTGTACACCTCCTATTCCAGCATGATGGCCAAGGTACGCCCGGGTTTTCCACCTTTTGTCTCGGCTATCTGTCTTCCCCTGACCTCTTCAGGCCCCAGAAACTGGCAGGGTGAGCAGCAGGCCCGGAGCTCCATCACAACCTGAGCTCCTGGCCTTGCACAATTCATGTGCCGTGCGGGGTCATTAGTAAGCCTCCCTACCCTCCTCCTAAGAAAAACCTGAAGCTTTGCAGAAGCAGTGGGCAGCGTTGACTAGACTCACAGGCAATTCTAAGCCGGCTCTACAGGGCTCAGATGTACAGCCTGCCCTTGTATTTTCCTCCAGTGTTCAGAACCCATCCGACTGTTCCAACACACCTGTGGGCGAAGGAAGTTCGGTACATTTGGAAACAGGCTCAGAAACTAGAGGGAGACCCTAGTGTTCGAAAAGAGGCAGCGTGACCAGAGATGTTGTTTCTATGTCACACAGAGGGGTGGTGGCCTCCGGGATGCTGAGTGGTTCAGGGGATTGCTCCTTCTCAACATGGTGGGAAACCTCCATGTCGGCAGAAAGCGGGATGTGCTGGGGTGCAGAGCGCCTGTTCCTCTCCCAGCTACACCACAGGGTCCCGGAGGGAAGGGGCACTTTGGGGTTCACATCCTATGTATCTCTGATCTCCCTGCACTCCTGTCTCTCAGTTTACTCCAGAACTTTCCTCGGCAGAACAGTTCAGGTATAAACCAGATAGGTCCTCATTGATTGATTGTGTGATCTCAGTGTTCCCATTTCTCATTTCTGAACCTCTTGGTAACTGCAAAGATGGCATTAGGGTGGAGTGTTGCCCTGCAGTGGTCAGAATGTTCCTGGCTTTACAAAGTGCCAAGGTCCCGAGGTGCCTGTGAATTGCGCCCTGCGCCCCGGCTGCACAGTGGGGCAGTCCCATTTATCAGTTTCACCTTTAGTTTGACTGTCTGTCTCCTTTCCCTGGTCCATGGAATCCAGAGCTGTCGGGATGGGGAGAATGATGAAGAGGAGGAGGAGGAAGACAAGGAAAAAACATTTGAAGTAAGTTTTCTCTAAGATTGAAGACAGGGCCACCCTCCAAAGCCAATCTGTGGGAACTTCAGAGGCAGATGCTGGCATTAGCCATGTAGCTCACCCACCGTGGGTCTCTGGTAGCGAACACACAAGTCTGCCTGGAGGAAGCACACACATTAGCTGTGGTTCTGTTGTCTGTCTGTCTGTCTGCCTGCCTGCCTGCCTGATGAAAGGTAGCAGGCAGCCAGTCGGTTGGCAAACCATCCCACTAGGCTTATCCTTCTGGGAAACTTCATACGTGTACCAAGTATGGTAGAGGCAGGGGCCACAGAAGGACAAATTCACACATCCAGGAACGGACATTGAGAGCAGAGGAGACCCTGGGATGGTCTTTGCCCTACTGACCTGAAAATGTAATAACAGCAGTTTTTGTTTTGAGGCGGTGCAGGCCCCTAAGTCTCCTGAGACAAAACCATATTAGTTGACTTGTACTCCTTTATGGACAGAGTAACAACAGGAAAAATACACGAATATACGTGCAGTTCCTGAGAGCCTTGGTGGTCCAGTCCCGCATCTGGCAGAGTCTCTGTTAGCTGCGGTCTGCACATTCCAGATAGGAGGGCGTGTTTCAGTCACACAGGCACATTCCAGCTGACCGCTCAGCAGGTGTCCTTGTGTGACAACCCTGAAAACAGACACATCTTAATCTGGGGTCACTTCCTATAATTCTGGTACAGAAGAGGTATGGACTGTGTTGCCTCTGATATGAAAAGTGGAAAATTAATCATGAAAATATGAGTGAATTGTGGGTGGACAGTTTGAAAAGCTGAGTAACATCTGAAAATAAACTTCTGAAATCCACTCTGTGGGTCACCTTCCTTAGGCATGTAAAGATTATCTCTCTCAACTTGCCTCACCATGGCGCATTCCCTGTGCACTTTCTCCAGGAAAAAGAGATGGAAAAGCAGAAAACCCTGTACCAGCAAGCTCGGCTGCACGAGCGCGGAGCTGCGGAGATGGTCCTTCAGATGATCAGCGCCAGCAAAGGTGCTTTCTGTGGTTTCTGGGTGGGCCCTGTAACCCCCACAGAGGACGCACGCTGTGCAGTGAAGCCCTGATCAGAGTCCTGGTAAAACCCAGCAGGCGTGATCCACCCTCTTTCCTTGGTGATTCGGTTGAATTTTGCCTCGACAGGTGAGATGAGCCCCATGGTGGTTGAGACTCTGAAGCTGGGGATCGCCATTCTGAACGGAGGCAACGCAGGTGTGCAGCAGGTAAAGGGGACTCCCCGGAGGTAGTGTGGACTTCCTGGGGTCTTCCCACCTGACAACTGTCACACTTCAGGGAAGAGGTACTGACTCTGCTGCAGAGGGGACCATCCAGAACCACCTTTGCTGCTGTTTGTCCTCAGAGGCCAGTTATGTTGGAGGAGCTGGGAACACAAATAAAACCCGGCTGGGTGTTGACAGACAAGTGTGTACCCAATCAAGAGGTTTTACGCAGGATTAAAAAAGAAAAACATTTTGTTTTTTCATCATTACGTGATATTTTTTTTGCACAATTATGCTCTAGAGGAAGTTTTCTAAGCCTTAAATTTTTTACTTCAACTTTTCATTTGATTAGGTGCCTTATGGTGAGCAAGGAGCCTGATCAGTTAAGTGGAGTTCATAATCCCACACACCTGTATTCATTCATTTGTTCGTTCATTCATCCAACACCCGTTTAGTGATTAGGCTCTGTTCTAGGGGTGGAGGGTGTGGCAGTGCGTCCTGCAGACAAGGAGCAGACAAAAACACAAACGCTGCCACCAGGCAGTAATCGAGGACACAGAAGCACAGAACCGTGCCTGGCACGTGGGATTCGTTCAGCAGTCTGCCCTGGAAGTGGCTGCAGAAGACAGGGATGCTCCGCTGTCTCCTGGGCACTCAGGCTCTGCCTAAACGCCTCTGTGCGCAGCGGAAAGTGACATTTCAAATACTCGTGGCATTTGTGGGGCTTATATCCCAGGGCTTTTGAGAACCTCCAAGCTCATAACTGCCATTATTGAATATCACCTTCCCCAGCCTTTATTCGTCCCAAACAAATTCTCATGAAGAACTGCCATTTTCTGAGACACCCCTCACTGTCTGTTGTCTTCCATCACCAACCCCCATCAGCTGATTTTTCTTGAAGGGCCTTTTTTAAAAACAAAAACAAAATTTTTACCAGGCCAGACAAAGTTCCTGCCTTCCCAGTGGCAGAGAACAGAGGGAACGAAGTTCGACTGTGGGTGAGATGCTGGCTCTCAGTGCATCGAACTCATTGCCTGAGCCGTTCAGATGGCACCTCAGCCACCATGGGCATCGCCACTAAATCGTGGTCTTGCTGCTTGTTCCCAGTGGGAGGGAGTTCAAACAGCAAATCCACGAATGTGAGAGATCTGCTCTGCTGCCCCAGTGGAAACACCAGTGGACCTTTATGAGATAAAATGCGTCCACTCTAAATGATTCAGGCTCTGTAAGCAGAGGGTAGGGCTCAGACACATGGCAGGCCCAAGTCCACAGGTGGTTCTGATGCTTACCCGGGGTCCCAACCCCTCCCCCAGATCTGACTCAGTGTGCCTGCCTGGCTAGGACTGTGCTATTCCTCCATCACAGGCAGGAGGGTCAGAACTTGCAGCAGAGTTTCCATTGTTTTTCCTTTTAAAATCTGTCTCCCTTGCAGAAAATGTTAGATTACCTAAAGGAGAAAAAGGATGCTGGATTCTTTCAAAGCCTTTCTGGTCTTATGCAGTCTTGCAGGTAAACGTGGGAAAACCACCCACAGCATTTTTTAAACTCTTCACTATTCAAGGGAAGGGGGAACGGGATGGGAAGGGGTGGCACCAAATGCACTGGCTTCTCCTGGAATGATTGAGAAGAGGTGTCACCTACTTTTGAAAGGGAAGAAGATGGACGGGCACTGTTCCTCCAGCTTTCAGGGTAACATTCAAATCGCCCTCAAAGAGGGAATGCCATCTCCATTAGACATGCATGCATGCGCACACGCACACTCACGCACACACCTGTTTGGCTTTTGCATCCCCCTCCCCTCCTTTTTTGTGATGTTGTTATCCTCACAGCTGAGTGAGTTTCTCCTAAACATATATGCTCATAAAAGTCAAACCAGAAAAGAATGGGGAGAAGAGGAATCCCTCACTATGACTCAAGGCTATGTGTTTCATAGGCATTCCGTTCATCTTTTGCTTTAACTGGTCTTGGAGCCTATTTGAATAGATATTCGATAGGTACATATTTTGACAGAAGAACATCCTAACATGGGAACATTTTGGCATAGCCTTGAAAACAAAGCATTAAACTTTCTGCTTTTATCACCAAGTTGTGTAAGCCTTCCCTTATGACTGAACCCTCTGACAAATGAACAATTTCTAGCCAAAATCAGATTACCACACTTGCTCATTTCAGAAATGAGCCAGGAATCTAAGAAAAAAGCATCAGCCTATTCTCCAATGTTCACATATATTTTGAACAGTCTGCAACTCGTTTTAGAAGGACTCAAAGTTATTACCTAGCTCATTTGCCTCCAATTAATATTCTTTAAAATGGAACATTAGGTTTTCCATTTCAAAATTGGGGAGGTGAACAGCCTTTATTTTGATGGACTTCATAATTTTACTCACCTTATTTGACCGGGTAGGTGTTGTGCCCTGGGGCTGGAGGAAACACATTGCAATACGATCCCTTCTTCTTACCGCCATCCCCCACCCCCCACTGATGGCCAATTCGTTTATTATCTCTCTTAGCAAGAAGATGTGATATTGTAGACCTGACTCACTGAGGGTGAAGTCGTACACGTGGACTCGAGGTGGCAAAAATCGAGGCAGCTCAGTTCCATATTGCTCATAAAATTCTCAGTTAAATTCCTAAGAGTGGTGGTCAGCAATACTTAATATTGCTTAACTCATGTATGCTGATGGCTTGGAAGGACAGGTGACATAGATAAGCCAACTGAGTTGTGACAGAAGTGGTAAGGTATTTTAGTAGTTGTGTGCTGATTACAAAAGTAATGCATATTTGTAACACATTTAAGCATTTCATGAGTTAAAGCTTTTTGAAATGGGTGTTTTGCGATGGAGCAAGGGTCAGAAATGTCTGTGGCCCAGATTGTCTCCTGAATGACAGTGGCTGCCACAGAGCAGCCGTGTCCAAACACGCCTGTTCCATGTATCCTCCCTTGACAGCAAAACCAAAGAAAAAGGATGGTTTTGTGTTATTGAACAGATCCAACCAAGGTGTTAGTAGGAATTTTCACTGATTTCTCTTTTAAATTCACCTACGTTGCAGAATATTTAGGCCTCCCTAAAAGGGGAAAAGAGGTACTGGATTTTTGTCTCATGTCTTTCCAAGCTGATGGTCATTTCCTTTGCCTGGTGGTGAAAGGAAGGCAAGGTTTTGTAGCATCTTCATGGGCTCGGCCACCAGCTTCCCCGAGAGCTACGTTCTTGTGAGACTTAGTTCTTTGAAGCTTTTCAGACTGGGAGCTAGAGTGTGTCAAAGGAAAAGAATGAGCCCCGGTGGGAAATGACATGATCATACAGGGTCCTCACTGTTAAGCTTTGAGGTCATACCTGGGTTCTGACCAAGTAGAATCTGTAAGTAGAATTTGGTGATGGCTGTGACCGGGCAGGGCGGGGAAGTGGGGACAAAAATGAAGGCCAACTTGTCGGAGGTTGGGGAACACCTAGGAACACCATTGTCCCTGGAAAGCTTAATCTCCCCTACTATTTGGGTCCTGAATGACACAGAACCCTGAAAGGGTGTGGCTCCCTGAAATCCGAAAATTTGTAGCATTCATCCTAAGCACTAAAAGCCACAGTTCCTTGTGATTCTCAGAGAAAGTAGGCAAACCTGGGCAGTGAATATTCACTAGTGCAGTTTAAAGTAAGCTTTCCCTTGAAAAACTTAGAAACAAATGGTTCCTTCTTTATTGGGGAAGTCTGTCTCTAAATCTTCATCCCTAAGAAAGGACTTGCACTGGACCAACAACGACAGCCACCGTCAGTGTTTGTGCCCCTCCCCACAGATGTGACCAGGTCTGTGAGCTCCAGGCCCCCTTGGGCAACCCTGCCTGGCACAAAGCTGTTAGACTCAAACCACTGTGATGCATTAGTGTGTTTATGATGATACATGGACAGGGTATTCTTAGTCAGTGGGCATACTGACGTTAGAAATCTGTTCTCCCAGCGTGCACAGCCCTGAACCTTGTTTTCTTTTGTCTGTTAAAGTGTCCTTGATTTGAATGCATTTGAGAGGCAGAATAAAGCTGAAGGCCTGGGCATGGTTACTGAGGAAGGAACACGTAAGTAACTAATGAATGTGAAGGCCACTCTCCTCCTGTCAAAAAAATCTAAACTATTTCTGGCTAGAGGCCCTGCTCACTGTTCTTAATCCTCAAGAACTTGCTCCATGTCAGCAAAATATTCCCATCAGCGACTTTGATAAAGCCAGCATCCAGGCTGGATGTATCCAAAGAGCCAATCTTAGCTAAAGACAGTTCAGCGTGGTGTTGATGGTCTTCTTACCTGTATTCTCTGTTTTTCTCTTGTCATCAGTCATTGTTCGTGAGCGTGGTGAGTCTGAGTTGCTGGCCTGAGTTCCTACCACGTGTGAGTCCTAAGGGATCCGATTTAACCGTCCCAGCTCCGACACCTTTTAGGCTTGGAGGTTGCATGTCGAGTTGAACTCAGCAGTTGGATGTTTAATTGAAAAAGAGTCTTCCATCTGGAAAGCATGGGTTTTGGTCTGTGAACCATCACTGCCACTAGCCTGGTTGTTTACCTTACAAATGCACCCTGCAGCTAAATATTTCAGCTTCGTTGGTCATTGCATTGTGCGGCCTCAGTTCCGGGTTAATCGGGCGATCAGCATTCACCCAAAGTTTCCCTTCCAAACCATTCCGGCACAGCTTCTTTAGCGTTTTTGCAGTCATTTGCATTGGAAGGTGTTCTGTGTTTAGAAGCAAACAGCTGTTCACCAGTGTCCTCTGTTTTCAAGGTGAAAAAGTACTCCAGAATGATGAGTTCACACGAGATCTCTTTAGATTCCTACAGTTACTCTGTGAAGGACATAACAGTGGTAAGTGGAACAGATTAATTCAAGGGAAAACAGCAGTCAAGGGCAAAATTATGATTCAGTTCAGGAAGCCACATTGAATGCAACCAGCTGGTAACTCAAGCACAATGGCGAATTCATCCCTAAATGAGAAACGCTATGTAAAATGACCTTTAGCTCAGGGCTAAAGTTATTTAGTGCCAGGTGGTCAAACTGAACACCAAGCCCCTTTGTCAAGTCCCTCAAGGCTCATTAGGTCTAGTTTCTGGTATCACCAGGGTGGGAGGGCTCAGGTCAGAACTCTGTCCTGCAGGGTCCACCAAGACCCAAACAGGGTGGCCCTGTGAGGTTTTTCACATGCTGTGCCTCTCCGAGTTTAGCTGAGAGAACATGACTGGATCCCTAGGCGTGACAGGGACGGGCTCTGACCCAGCCCTGGTGTTGTCAGACTTTCAGAACTTCCTGCGAACTCAGATGGGCAACACCACCACCGTGAACATCATCATCAGCACCGTGGACTACCTTCTGCGTCTTCAGGTGAGTGGGCCTTGGGTGGTGGCGTGTCTCAGATGCACTGCCAAAAGCTAACGGCAGTCAGTTACTCAGAGTCAGGGAGGCCCGGGCAACAGTCCAGCCCCAGGAAGGGAGTACTGTAGTCTATGTCCACACAGTTATAGGAAGTCAAATGCAGGAAGTCCCCAATGTCATCAGCAGGTTCTACGACTTTAAGTGTGAAGTCACATATAATGAAACCAGTATTACCAGAGGCTACCTGATGTTAAGTTAGAGTTAAGTTCCTACAGCATCTCATCAATGTGGTCACCAAACAACAATGAACAAAACAATGTTATTTGAGGACCTGCTGTGCATAAAATGTGTATCTGAAATGTTTGAAGACTGCCCTGGGGGAGGTGGTTTAAAACGGTATCATTTATTATGAAATGCTGGTATATTTTAGTTTTGCCAGTGAAGACCTAGCCATAATGCCCACGAGCGATAAAACAACCTGTGAATGAGAAAAGATTCGTCACTAGGAAAAAGTTACAGAAAGTGGTGGGAATGAGGTGTTGAGAAGTCACTTGGTCTAATTCTCTGAAGAAGAATCCAAATAATATCAAAAACATCCTACACAAACAAAAAAAAAGATTCCCTTTTCTTTGTTGATTCTTCATCCCCTTCTGCCACTGCACACTTTGTGACCTGGAGTGAGCTGTTAACCTCCCTGTGTTGCAGATTTCTCTTGTATAAAATGGGTAGGACATGCCCCATAGGATGATGAGTAAAGACTGAGAGGTTTAACGTATGTAATAAGCTCAGAACAATGTCTGGCACTACAGAGTTAGCTATTATGTTGTTATGTTATGATTATTTGGATGGTAACCACTATTATCTTTATCTATAGTGCACATTTTTCCTTGTGAATAAATTGTCTCATATCACAGTCACCCAGGTCCAGCTGACCTCTCTATCTGTCCTTTCCTGCGGAGGGCCATCTTTCCTTCAGAGATGCTAGGGACCAGCTATCTCGTGCTTCTTCTCGGAGTCCCAGGCCCCTGTCGTAGCGAAGAGGTCATAGAGATGTAGGATTCTCTTGTACTCTTCCTGATCGTTGACTTTAGCTACACTGATGGACGTCTGGGAAATGTTAAACTCTACTTATTTGTTCTTAGGAATCAATCAGTGATTTCTACTGGTATTATTCAGGGAAGGACATAATTGATGAGTCTGGACAGCACAATTTTTCCAAAGCTCTCGTGGTCACCAAGCAGATTTTCAATTCTCTTACAGAATACATCCAGGTATGTGCTGCAGAATGCATGCTCAGAAACAAAGAGAGCACCTGTAACACGCCCAAATTCTGTATTCCCAGCAGAATATTTGGGTGCACATATGCCTGTGCATCTAGCCCTATTGTTGACAATGCTTCTCACCTGTAAACAGGAACCAAGGGTACCTACCCTCTGAGGCTGTGACCTGTTCATCGCGCTGCCACATTTGCACTTACCTAGTTACATTTTGCTTTCCCGCCTAGACCGAAAGCTTTGCAGACGAAAAACTTCTTATTTAATTTAATGTTCTTCATTTCTAGCATGAGGTCTAGCACATCATAGGTGTTCAGTAAATGTGGACAGTGGAGTAGAGAAATGATAACTAGAATGAAGCAATAAAGGTGTAAATGATGTCACTTTGAGTCCTGAGATTAAACACAGAATTCAAAAGGTCCTACAAACTTGTGAGAACTGAGCGCTACGGGACAGGTGACTTCAGAAGTACATAAGCTATGTGCATTGGCCGTGAAATCTACAGGTGGAGTTCAGGTTCAATGCCTCGATCTTGCAGCCCTCCTTTTCTGTTCACGGCCCTCTCTGCTCCTTGCCTCCAGCAGTCCAGCCGCCGTGGAAAGGAATAGAGGGTGCACTCAGGTGTAATGTGCTGTGAAATCAATAGCCGTGTCACAGTCCTCAGTGGTATGAGCCATAGGATGAGCCCACTGGCACGGTCACATGGTATTTGCTAACGAAGATAAACGCAGCACTAAGACTGTCAACTGGAAAAGAGGATCGTAAGGGAGAGATTGACCCTTGCCGCCCAAGGGTTGTGAGAACATGGAGAGGCCACCCTAGGAACAGGTGGCTCATATGAAGTGTCACAGAATGTGACACACTTGTGAAGATGACTTGAACAGATTTGACAAGCCTCTGATTCGCTCTCTGCAGAACCCATCCCAATCTTCCGAATTTCCCGGGCAGCACTTAACCCAAAGTAAAGGAGAAGCTTTGTGAGTCTTTTTCCACAACAGGTTTTGTTCCAAAAGCATCTAGAGGTTTCTAGGGATCAGGCAGCAGATGTACACGAGCAGTGATTTTTAAACAAGCTTTCATGACTTAGGGAAGCAGGCAGTATTTCTCCTGCTCACCTCTTCCCTGGGAATTCTGCCAAGACTTTTCTAGAACATGAGACAGTATCAGTGTTTTCTTTGGAAATTCCTTAGAATTCTTTGGAAGAGTGATCTGAGAATGATTAAAGGGTAGAGCAAAATAAACTGTACAGAAGTTCAGGATTGGAAAAACTGCTTCAGTAATGACCTGCAAAGACAGGAAAGGTTGTTAACATGGAAAATGCAAACTGGTGATTGTCACCCCTCTGTGTTTGGCTTTCAGAAAAGATAGTCAGAGATGGAATTATACCTGAGGTTCAGGTTAATGGTAAAGCATCCTAAAAGTAATTGAACACCAGGAATTTTTTTTTTTAACTTGAGTAGACAGCCAGGCAGTCATAGCGTTCTCCATTGTAGCTTTGCCAGATGACGACAGGAGCACTTGTGATGTCTAAGTGAAACAGGGTGTCCTCCTCTCCACAGGGCCCTTGCATTGGGAACCAACAGAGCCTGGCTCACAGCAGGCTGTGGGACGCGGTGGTCGGCTTCCTCCACGTATTTGCTAACATGCAGATGAAACTCTCGCAGGTACTGTGGCCTGTCCCCAGTGAGCTGTTGGTGTGAAATGCTAAGTCAGTCCCCACCCCTTGGTATTCCTGTTGTGGATGTGGCTGCTTGGTAAATGGATGAAAACGCCATGCATATTAGGTCTCACTTTTAAAACCAAGGGTCTAAGTGGGAGGCAGGCATGAACGCCCCCAGACAGGCTTTTGCATGGACGCGGCTTCCTTCCTGATGTCCCCCGACCTGCCCTTTCCAGAACGGCCTCCACATCTGTTCTTTGTGGTGCTAATCCCTTTGCTTCCTTGTCACGGCTATGTCAGTTCATAACCACCTACCGGCCCTGCCTGACCTGTCAGACGTCTGCATGTCTAATTCACATGTTCCTTCTCTCTCACCTTTGCTTCCCCTTCCCTCCCCATCTCTGTCGTTCCTTCTCACTCCCCATCTCTCTGGCAAGATGAACCGGACTCGCTCAGAGCATTTGTTATGAACAAATAAATGGAGTGTTATGTAGTAGTTGATCATCTCTCTCCATGGCAACACATGAGGGAGAACTTCAGGATGTTTTGAGCTGATTAGAATAACATTTGTAGCATTGATTTAGATAATGTGTACCTAAAATGTTCAAGGCTGTCACATCCGCCTCCTCTCTTCTGGAATGTGCTATTTAACCCTTTCATCTTTCCCCTTTTGACTCTGGCCTTATGGGAGGAGAGAGTTCTTGGGAGGGCTGCTAATTCGGCAGTGATACACCAGCCAACTGTGCCCTGTGTCAGCCCAGCTGGGGCAGCACGGTGGAGAGGCTCCAGAGACAGGAGCCTGGGCCTGCCACCCCCTCACTGGTGACTTTCAGAAAGTCCCTTCCCTTTTCTGTTTTTTTTTTTTTTGCTTCATCGTCTATAAAATATTGGGAGTTAGAATAGATCTCGTTCAGCTCTAATATTCTACACATCTGTTTCATACAGAGCTACGACACACACTAAAGGTGGGGGAAACCCCTCTGAAATTACAGCGCTAGAAAGAAAACAAGCTGTCTTTACAGAGAGAGTCTATAAAAGCAGTGCAGCCCAGATGCACTCCCCCCCGCCCTCGGGTTGCCTGCCGCAGACCTTCCCAGCACTGTCTCCTTCAGCAACGCGGGGTGTAAAGCGCCGCGCTGGCTGACCGTGCCCTGTCTGCAGTGCTGGAATCAAAACCAAACAGACTAGTATCAAAACCGTCCGGAGGTAGCACCTCGATTTTATAACATTTTAAGGTACCAGTGGCACCCAGATCACCACCAACTAGAATCAGGAGAACCTACACTAACCCAGAACCTAAATTAAACCATTAAAAAAAAAAAAAAAGGAGAGCCCATATGTGGCGATTTAATCTCAATACCTGAATTGGATTGCAAAATATTCCCCAAAACTTCATTTGCATTTCTCCAGTATAAAAAACAACATAAACTACTAGATATACCTAACAGCTCTTCAGTGGATTGGGTTGTTCAGTAGTTTTGGACAACAAGTGGTATATCTGCCACACTGTGCTAACA
Source organism: Macrotus californicus (assembly GCA_007922815.1). NCBI lineage: Eukaryota > Metazoa > Chordata > Mammalia > Chiroptera > Phyllostomidae > Macrotus > Macrotus californicus. The sequence goes on along the minus strand of VMDR010001515.1, from coordinate 34,932 downwards.
AAAGGGACACTAAAAGGATGCTGTTGGCTGAGCCCTGCTACAGCGAGCTTCCTGATGCTACAGACAGTGGATGGGAGGACATCCACATTCACAGTAAGAAGAGAGCTTATTCCCGAGTCTGACGCAGCCCTCGCCTAACATTTCCAGAGCAGGCTCTTCTTGCTCACTGCCCCGCACTTTGCTGAGGGATCAGATAGCTCAGGGGTATCTCCTGTTTCTGTTCTAGGATTCCAGTCAGATCGAGCTGCTGAAGGAACTCTTGGATCTCCTTCAGGACATGGTGGTGATGCTTCTGTCCCTCCTGGAAGGTTGGGCTGTTTGGTATAACTAGGCATTCACACAACTGTAATTGGTCTGAGTGCTAACCATACTAATCACGCAGGTTATCCTTCTGGCAGGTCATTCATGCCATATGACGTTGGTTAGAAAGACAAATTTTCAGCAACAGCAGCAACAACAAAAAATGAGTGAGGGGCACGTGGTCTGAAGGACAAAGGCTGAAACCAACTCATTTTCTGTCAATAGGAGAGCCAGAATGAACTGGGGAAAACCTCTAAGCTTTGCTCTGCCCTACCCTCTCCCTCTCCCCACTGCTTTTCAGTACATCTGGCTGCCAGTGTGTATGCCAGCCATCTAGTTGGTCACCCTCCTAGGTCTAAGGGGATCAGAGGGGCACCACTTATTCCTATGTGTCCCCAGCAATCCGATAACAAAGCCGAGTCCCAGGCCCCAGGCCAGATAACAAGGCACTGGTGTGGCCATCTCCTTCTTCCCTCTGTTTCCATCCCCCTTGGCTCCTAGTGGTGTAGTCTTTATGGCTTGCTGCTCCCTCCTGCCCCTTTCCCGATCATCACAGTCAGAAAAGAGCTGCCTGAGTTGGCACATAAGTCTTCTAAAAATAGCTACCTGACCAGTTACACAGTGACTTGGATTTATTGATATATGTGTATGTCTTTTTGAACCTGCCTCACAGGGAATGTGGTAAATGGAACGATTGGCAAGCAGATGGTTGACACACTGGTAGAGTCATCTACCAATGTAGAAATGATCTTGAAATTCTTTGACATGTTCTTGAAACTGAAAGACTTAACCAGCTCAGACGCCTTCAAAGAATATGACCCAGATGGCAAAGGGGTTATCTCCAAAAAGGAATTCCAGAAGGCCATGGAAGGCCAAAAGCAGTACACGCCGTCAGAGATTGACTTTCTCCTTTCATGTGCGGAAGCCGATGAGAACGACATGTTTAACTACGTTGATTTTGTAGACCGGGTCCACGAGCCGGCCAAGGACATCGGGTTTAATGTGGCAGTGCTATTGACGAATCTGTCGGAACACATGCCAAATGACTCTCGCCTTAAGTGCCTGTTGGACCCAGCAGAGAGTGTGCTGACTTACTTTGAACCATACCTGGGACGCATTGAGATCATGGGCGGGGCCAAGAAAATTGAGCGTGTTTACTTCGAGATCAGTGAATGTAGTCGAACCCAGTGGGAAAAGCCCCAAGTGAAGGAATCTAAGCGACAGTTCATCTTTGATGTTGTCAATGAAGGTGGAGAACAGGAAAAGATGGAGCTGTTCGTGAACTTCTGTGAGGACACCATCTTTGAAATGCAGTTAGCATCTCAGATCTCTGAGTCTGACTCAGCTGACAGGCCCGAAGAGGCAGAGGAAGACAAAGACTCTTCTTACCCGTTAGAAATCGAGGGTGAAGAGGAGGGTGGCCAGTCCTCCGAGCCTGCCTCTGCGTTTGCCATGGCCTGGGCCTCAGTGAAGAGGAGTGTCGCCAACTTTCTAAAGAGGGCAACGCTGAGGAACCTCAGGAAGCAATACAGGAAGGTGAAAAAGATGGCTGTGAAGGAGCTGGTAAAGGTGTTCTTCTCTTTCTTCTGGATGTTGTTCGTGGGGCTGTTCCGGTTGTTCTTCACCCTATTGGCAGGAATCGTTCAGGTCCTCTGGAACACGGTGTTTGGAGGGGGCCTGGTAGAAGGGGCAAAGAACATCAGGGTGACCAAGATCCTGGGGGACATGCCTGACCCAACCCAGTTCGGTATCCATGACGACGCAGTGGAGGCTGAGAGGGCAGAAGGGACTGAGCCGGGTATCTCCACTGAACTAGTGCACTTCATAAAGGGGGAGAAGGGAGATGCGGATATTATGTCAGATCTGTTTGGATTCCACTCAAAGAAAGAAGGTGGCGTAAAGCATGGGCCCGAAGTGGGTTTGGGTGACCTCTCTGAGATTGTTGGCAAAGATGAACCCCCTACGCTAGAGAGTACTGTTCGGAAGAAAAGGAAAGCGCAGGTAAGCACAATTTGTCGCCACCACCTTTCCTTATGCCCGGAAGACCTGCCCCTGTACTTTGCATCGGTCCTGACACCAAGTCCCCAGGAGCCAACACTGTATTAGAGACCCGCTCTCCTACGGTTACCCCAATCTTATAATTCCAGCTCTGTCATGTCTGGGAGAGTGGGACTTAGATGGCTGTCTCAGCGCCTAATTGCTGAGAGGTCTTCAGTTTACATCGTAAAGTTCAAACATGACAATCTGGGACACTCCCTTCACTTCCACGCTTGCATTAGAAGGTTAGTTCTCAAGGTAGACAGGTTCATTCTGTGGACTGAAAGCATTAGAAAACCAGGTACAGCATAGGAGGAGACATCTCTTGTGAGACAATAAGTCTTCAGTGTCCCAGAAGGTCCAGCTGATGTCATAAAATTTAGTACAGCATCCCAGTGAGTTGTGTCATGATTGGGACACTTTTAGTCTTGTGAAATTTGGGCTTTGAGCCAGTGGACCAGATTAAGAGAAGAAGATAACAGTAATGCAGAGCTCCTTCGTCACGGATGTGGGCCCTTGGTCTACCCTGGGTCATGGGTGTTTCCTTTTGTCGCAGCATCCAAACTCACAGCAGCATCCTAGCACTAAAGAGAGCATAGGGAGAAGTGTGAGGAGATCAGAGCCCAAAGACAACTTTCATTCATTCATGACATTAATATTGATTAACTAGTTAATATGTGGTTGTCGCCATTTTGGGTTTTGAGAATACAGTGGGAAATGAGAAATGCATTGTCCCTCTGATTTAGTGGAAAAGCGAGATACTAGACAGGTCAGTGCAAGTGTGAAGAATGTTAGGAGGGAGGCATGCCAGGTGCCAAGGAAACGTACAGGAGAAAACTCTCACTTGGCTTGGAGAGTCAGGAAGGAGGCATCAGAGTCGTGGGCATTCTTACAACATTAATTTATTTACTCTGTTTTGCTCCCTGACGCGGCCCCAGGGCATGAACTGGGTTTGGTACATAACAGGGACTCATTCAAGACCGGCTACATGCCAGACTGTGCTCCGAGGATAAGAGAACTCAGTAAACAGGAGGACAGCACCTTTGTTTAATAGAGCTTGACTTCTAACGGAAGAAAACAACAAATAAATAATCACCGTTTGTGACACATGCTAAAATACCGAACAAGGGCGTGTGGGCCCTACTGTAAATAGGATGGTCAAGGACGCTTCTGAAAAGGTGTCCTCTGAGCCAAGTCCTGAAGGCCATCAGGCACATGTAAAGCAGTCACTTCATGCAGAGGATATGGCTGGTGTGAAGGACTCGGTGCTGGGAAGGGTTTGGAACGTCCCAGGCAAGGAAATGAGGCCTGTGTTTGGGTATAGGAAGTAATGAGTCAAGTGGTACGAGATGACAATGGAGTGAAAGGCTGTGACCACGTCGGCCTTGCAGACCTCGGCGAGGAGCTTGACTTGTCTTCCCAGTGCAGTGGCCATCGGCCCGAGGGATTGGGGCAGTGCTAAGAGGACCGAAGGCAAGGCATGCATTCTGTCTGGTGGAAGCAGGTTCTGGATGGGACCTGGTATATCCATGTCCCATCTCCTTGAGGCCATGGGGTAGCAGGACCACTGTCACCAGGCTCTGACGATGTCCCAGCACAAGCTTCTCTGAGGGGAATAATAACAGGGCAACAGAGTTTTGGGGTTTGAAATCTTTGTCTTGACTCTCCAGAATCCCTTGATATGTAGCAGCAGGGCACTTACATGCCGTGATCCAGAGAAAAGCAGAGGCATGAAAAAGGGAAGCCGCTGGGACTTCTAACCAAGGAGACGAGATGGCCAGCAATGTGGCTCATCACCATGAACTCACTGATTTGGGGGAAATCTTCACTGATTGTTATTTTTGTCTAGGCGGCAGAGATGAAAGCAGCCCATGAATCAGAAGGAAAAGTAGAAGCTGAGAAAGCAGAGTAAGTTCTTGGTAGCTTTGAGTACTCAAAACCCTGCAGTAGATAGTTCTTGATAGCATCAAACTATTCTATTACTATGGTAAATAGAAAACCTGATTTCTAGTAATACAAGCAATAGATTTTTTACAAACTCAACATACATTTCCTTTAACCACAGATATACAATAAACACATTTTATTTAATCCTGTTAACTTTGTAATGTCACTAGTAGATCAGAATTTCTCTGACTGGCCCTGGCTGGTGTGGCTCAGTGGATGGCTCAGTGGATGAACTCAGCTGGCCAATCAAAGAGCCGCCAGTTCAATCCCCAGTCAGGGCACATGCCTGGGTTGCCAGCTGAGTTCCCAGTAGGGGGCATGCGAGAGGCAACCGCACATTGATGTTTCTCTCCCTCTCTCTCCCTCTCTATAAAGTAAATAAATAAAACCTTTTTTTTTTTTTAAAGAATTTCTCTGATGGGAACCCCTCTTAATAGCTGCTCCTGTATGTGCATTATGTGGGGACTTACCTGCCCCTAGTCCACATGGCCAAACAAATCAGCCAACACCCGCAGCTCATCACTTTATACGGTGCTGATGACAGTTCATTTAGTCAGTGCCTCCTTCCTGCCAGGCCCTTTGCTGAGGCCGTTTACACAATACCTCATTTAATTCCTACCTCAGACTTGGAGAATAGGTGCTATTGCTAATTCAACAGAAGTGTTAAAAAATAAAGAAAAACAAAATAAAGGACTTTTCTGGAGGGAAAAAGTTGTTAGGCCAAATTTCAGAAGGAGACTACAAATTTATATTTACAGCTATTGTACACCTATGACCACAGCTCCTTAAAGGGGACACCGCCCACTAAGGGCAAAGTTGACGTCCAGGCACTGTGGTGTGATAACTACCTGAGGTTCCTGCCCACGAGGAATAATTACAGGATTTCTCTTTAATTCAGTCTCCCTGTCCAGGCCAGGCCTCCCTCTGTCCTCTGTGCTGAGTGGGTTTCTTGTCCCTGCAGCATGGAAGACGGGGAGAAGGAGGATCCAGCCAGAGAAGAGCAAGCCAAGGCCCTATGGGCAGAAGCCACAAAAAAGAAGAAGCGACGGCGTGGCCAGAAAGTCGAGAAGCCCGAAGCCCTCATGGCTAATTTCTTTAAAGGGCTGGAAATCTACCAGACCAAGCTGCTGGTGAGCACTCGCGCCCTGGTCTCACTTGTGGTGCAGGGGTTGCCCGGGCAGACCTCAGAGAGATGGCCACGGGCTTTGTTTCGCCGTTTGGCTGGTTAGGCTTCTTCCCTTCCTCGTTCCCCTTCTTTTCCTCTTCTCATTTATCTGCCTGTCCCTTCTGTGCTGGAGGGACAGAAAAAGAGGACAGCCTGGAAAAGCCAAGTGCTGCAGCCGCCCTGCCCGGCAGTGGGCCCGCTCTCTGACCTGTGCTGTCTTGGAGAGAGAGGGAATTCCTTTTCCTCGCTGGCCCTACGTGTGTGTGTGTGATGTGGGAACTTAGCGGCTCCTAGTCCGAAGTTCAGAGGTAGTCGGATAATTTGGGACAAAGAAAGAATTCCCGTGTAAGGTTAGGTTCTTACACTTGTCCTCAAAAGCTGCTATTTCACACACAGTCGGCCTTCAGCGCAGCTTGTGACATAGTTTCTCAGACACATTGCCCACTGAGGTGTAGCTGCTGATGGCCAGGACAACACCTTCCCCGGCACCATTGGTGAGAGCCCTTCCGCAGACAGGCTGAGAGCTTTGCCCATGCAGTGCCCGTCTAGTCCTCCAGCGCTGATTCTTCCGGGAAGACAGCAGTGAGGGTGGGAATGGCGCCCCGAGAGGGGAGCGGCAGGGGTCCTTACAAAGGGACCAGGGCCCGGGGCCACGGTCTGGCCGCATGCAGGGTGAGAGCTGCGGAGGAGGCTTTTTGAGAGCTTAGATTACACACAGTGTCCAAAGAGACTGCTTTCGGCACAAGTGCTCAATGCACGCACGCCTCCACAGCACCACTGAGTCTGCCCTGTTTGCCATTTGGTTCCCTGAGGGATGAGCTGGGGCGGGATTCCTTTGAATATCATTCTAAGAAATGTTTTGTAATCGCCATTCCTGGTTGTTCCCCCAATAAGTCCTGAGAAGGCCAGGACTGTCTTAGAAGACTGGCCACCAAAGAGTAGGACTAGCCCCGCACAGACTTCTGACCAGAAGAGGCCTGTGTGAGGGAGGGAGTTCTCTTCCCCGCGCCGAGCTCTGCGACTCTGCCTGTCCTGTCCTTTCCTTTCCAGCATTACCTGGCCAGGAATTTCTACAACCTGAGGTTCCTCGCTCTGTTTGTAGCCTTCGCCATCAACTTCATCCTGCTCTTTTACAAGGTGATACTTCCCTCAAAGGTTGTTTGCGAAATTCACTCTGTTTTAAAAATGATAGAAATTAGAGCTAACATTCTAATATCTAGAGAAGTTTCTAAGACATTGGCTCCTGAAAAGGATACTGTTTTTAGCAATGGGAAGAATGGAGAGATGGCTTGCAAGGGAAGCCAATGAGGACACTATTCCAGGAGTTCAGGATTGTTCTATTCATTACTTAGTAAGCTCTTCAAATATTTGTTGGGCACCTACTACGTCCTTGACCCCATATTAGGAACTGGGAAGCATTTCGAAATGAGTAACACGGTTCTTCCCTCGAGGAATAAGCTAACCAAGCGCCGTTACAATCGGCCCATGTGTTAGAACCCATAGCAGAAGGAAGAATTAACGGGTTGGTTGCTGGCTGTGGGAAAAGAGAAATGAAGGCTTTGAACGCTGGTAAGTGGGTCTTACACACTGCAGGCACGTAATACATGTTCATGGAGTGAATTAACGAACGGTCGGTGCTGGATTTTTGACAGTCTTCAACTGGCTGTTTCACCTGGCCTCTCTCCCTTCCTGCTGAAAGCCACCCGTGTAGTTTTTATGAGCATGCTTTATTCACATCACCTTCCACCCTGTGAACCAATGGCTCTCTCTCGTCTGTAGAAGAAAAATGGACGTTTACAGAGGGGTGCGGTAAACCTGCTTTCACACATACTGAGGTGGAAGTGAGACTGCAGACCGCTTCCGGGTGGAGGCGGCCACAGGCAGTCGGAGCTGCAGGATGCAGCTGCGGAGGTGTAGGTTTGGGGGGCATCGGAGGTGTAGATTTGGGGGGCGGCATCTGTGTGAGACCGGCAGGCGAAGCATGAGTGTCGGTGGCCTCTAAGAAGGAATGGAAAATGCTGTGTGTGCACCTCTTGGTGTCTTAACCTCCTCCCAGGCCACGGCACATCAGAGAACACTTCCTGAGGCACGGAGATTGTAGTGTATATAGTGAAACTTCCCTGATCTTTAAAATATGTTTGCTTTTTCTCAAAAGATACATTTTGTCTCTTTAAAGTGTCGCTCGCCCAGTGGCAGAGGCTCCTTCTGATGTTTCTGAGAGTGTGTGTGTCTCGGGCCAGGTCACGGAAGAACCTTTGGAAGAGGAGGCGGAGGACATGGCGAACCTGTGGCATCCCTTCAACGACGAGGAAGAGGAAGAGGCGGTGGTGTTCTTCGTCCTGCAGGAGAGCACTGGGTATATGGCCCCGGCGCTGCGGGCCCTGGCCGTTGTCCACACCGTCATCTCTCTGGTCTGCGTGGTGGGCTATTACTGCCTGAAGGTGAGTTGCTGTCCTCATGCTGGATCCAGCCTGACTCCTCGGGAGGAAGCACCTCTTCTGAGCCCAGCCAGCCCTTTGCTCTCCCAGACTTTGCTAACAGACCACAGTCCGTGGAGCAGCAGCCTGGGTAGCACCTAGGAGCTGGCTAGGCCCATGCAGGCTGGAGCCCTGCCCCAGGCCTTTTAAGTCAGAATCTGCAGTTTAACATGATCCGCAGGGGATCGGTATCCACACTCTAGTTTGAGCCGCCTTGCTCTGCGAGTGCCGTTTCCAGCAACGTTTGTTGAATTTCATAAAATTAGAATCATTAGGCTAAGTCACACATGGAGCTAATAATGAGAGTTTCTTCCGATCTTTCATGCTGGAGTTTTTATAAAAATGCTTTTGACTTTTCAAAAATTACTAGGTTTTAACTATTCGCAATATCAGAAGAAAACTTATCGATGAGTTACTGTTTATTGCTGCATAACAAATCACCCCAAAACTTAGTGGCTTAAAGTGACACACTGTCTTTCTGATGCTGCGGACCGGCTGGGCACACCGGAGCAGCCCCTCTGCTCCGTGTGACAGGTGGCGGCATCAGCCATCGTCTGGGAGCTCGGCTGGGCCAGACTGCCTGTGGTGGCGCGCTCGTGCCTGGCACAGTGCAGGGGCAGCCGCTGGCAGGCTGGGCTCCGCTGGTGCGGCTGGGCAGCTCGTGTAGACTCAGGCATTGCCAAAGCTTTCCATCTGGCTTCTCCACATTTTCCCTGTAGCCAGGTAGCTGGACTTCTTGCGTATGGTGCCTTGGAGTTTCCAAAAAGAGCAGAAAAGCGAGAGCTGTTAGTCCCCCTGATGGCCCAGGCCCAGAACTGCCGCAGCGTCATTCTTACTGCAGCCTTTTGGTTAAAGCAGGGCCCGGGGCTGGCCCCGATTCATTGTCAATGGGGGTGAGAAGGGCTGCGCAGAGGCGTGAACACTAGGAGGCCTGGCTCGCTGGGGCTGTCTTCAGACACCACCACATGTACGTCAGTCTTCAGTCCTTCTGTTCTCGGTGTTCCAGGTCCGGTTCTTCTCCACTGCACCACATCTTTTCTCACTACATCTTTTCTTACTTCTCTTTAGTAGGAGGCCTCCTTGGCTCCTTACCAAGCCATCTCCTCCTAGGGAAGAATCCAGGAAATAGATCCCTATCCTTGTGGCCTTCACTTTCCCAGGGACCTGTGGCATCGTGTAGGAAGTTCAGTTAGTTACCCTGCTGGTGAGAGACCAGATACCCTAACCCACACTGAGGACCCCATTGTAACAATAAAAACACGGATTCTGGACCCAGGCTGCCTGGCGTGGACTCAGAGCTCTGCCACTTCCTCTTGCCATTCCTCTCTTTCCTCATCTGTAAAAATGAGCATTATAATAATACCACCAACCCCTACAAGTTGCTGGATTAAATGAATTAATATGTGTACAAGTATTCAGGATATCAGACATAGTAACACCAGGGTGCTAGCTACTATTCCATAGGACCCCATCCTCGAGCTCATCTTGTTGGAGGGGACACAGACACACTGCTGACCCAGAGCAAACAAAGAGAAGCGCTGCCTAGGGACCGAGCAAGCGCGGGTCCTGTTCACAGAGCTGCATGCACTCGGAGGAGGGGAGTGCTTTGCATCCCAGCGATCAGCACGACTCCAAAACTTGGTATCATTGTTATTCACAGTCATTTCAAAATACAGCAGCAGTTAGCGCAGCTTTCTCTCGATCTTTGTTTCCCTCCCACATCATCCATTAACTGATAGTAATCATGGACCCCTCCCAACGTCTGTGATCGGTCTTTGCTGTCTTCCTATCACTACTCTTTGATTTCCTCGGTGTTGTTTTATTGTTTTAAAGAAAAAAGCAAGAGGTCACTCTTTACAAATCATTATCTAAATTTTGTCTTTTTGTCTTGGAAATAAAGGGGCAGTGTCAGGCACGTGGACATCATTAGCTTTGAGGAAGAGTTATTGGAAGAAGCTGTTTGGAGACCAAGGTCTTAAGGATGTTGCTAAGTAACCAGTGGCTTCCCAGCTGAATGAGAAATCCTGGTTCTGTCTGAATTGTGCATTTCTGGCTATTCTGACTTCCTCTGGAATTTCAGTAGTGCCCCCTGACCTCACAAACTCTGTCCCATATTTGAAGTGTGTGTGTGTCCAGTGATGGTTGGGGTGAGTGCATTATATCCCCATCCTTCTGTGTGTACTTCTTTGGTGGTAGGTCTTTTCTTTTTTTTCATTGATTTTTAGAGAGAGAGAGATAGGGAGAAAAAGAGAGGGGGGGAGAGAGAGAAACAGTAATTTTTGTTGTTCCACTTATTGATGCCTTCGTTGGTTGATTCTTGTATGTGCCCTGACCAGGGATCGAACCTGCAACCTTGGCATATCGGGATGATGCTCTAACCAAATGAGCAAACCAGCCAGGGCTGGTGGTAGGTCTTCGTAGCCATGCCACCATACCTAGTCTAAAATCAGACTTAGAACTGTAAGAGAATGGGGATGGTAGTGGAGAACAAATATGCGTGTTCCTACCTCACAGAAACTCTTCAGGGAAAGAATCTCAGGAAGAAACTCCAGTACAGAAAGACTACGTGCAGAGCCCAGTGAGTCCCCTCATTCTATCAAACTGTGTTTCATTAACCAAAGCCACAAGATGACTATGACCCTAGCCACTGAAGGGGTTGGAACATTTCATGGTATTCCTGTGGCTGACCGGTCAGTTCTAGAATGACTTATCATCCTTTCTTAGTTCTTAGGAGTCTTAGGAGACCTAACTCATTCAGCCCAGGGACTCACCTATATATAGGATGGGTCGAGGAGTCCAGTTTGCATTAATATCAGCTGTTTAACCCAAACCTTAAAGGGTGGCCTAAGTCAGATCCGCTTTGGAAAGGAAGGTGCATTAGCCGAAGGGTTGATAAAGAGATTTGACTCTGGACGCACAATTAAGCTGTCTAAGAATGCCACGAAAGGACTGCTGCCCGGAAGGTGGAAGGCCTGTCTGTAAGAGATGGTGAGGAGTGAGTGCTGTAATCGGAAAGCCTTCTCTGAGTACCCAGTGTCTTCCCACTCCTAGGTCCCTTTGGTGGTATTCAAGAGAGAAAAAGAAATTGCCAGGAAGCTGGAGTTTGACGGCCTGTATATTACCGAACAGCCATCTGAAGATGACATCAAAGGGCAATGGGACCGCTTGGTGATCAACACGCCGTAAGTACCCCCCACACCCTGCCCACCAAGGAAATCAAGGCCTCTAAGCCTTAGTTTCCTCTTCAGTAATAGAGGGATGAGGATGCCAGCTCCTACGTCTGGGAGCATTCATTCCGGCCCAGTGCCTGGCACACGGCAGGCATCGAGCTGTTAGTCATTCCCTAACTGTTCAAAAAACGGCCATCATTGTTAGTGAGGGTAACACTCTAGTGCCAGCGTACTCACAACTGTGACAGTGAGAGTGGTCAGACAATGTTCTGGAAGAAAAGTGAACAAACAGGGCCAGACAGGCAAACAAAGGTGACAGTCAAAACATGCCCATGTGGAAACGACAACCCCGACCCCTAGAAGAAGGAAATTGCTCCTTACCCCACGGATGGCCAGACACACAGAGAGGCCGCGCCACAAAGGTACGACTGAGCTTTTTCAAGAGTCTCTGGAAAGGGCGCTCTTCCCTGGGGACAGGGGGTGGGGAGGTGGGCAGGGGAGTGAGCATGCAAATCGAAAGCCTGTTCCTGCCATTCTCTTCTAATAAGGCAGAGGGATCCAGCTTTGTTTCTGACCCTTTGCCATTACGGAACAGAAACGTTGGATGCTATCAGATAATTTAATTCTTTGGCAAGCTTTCTGCAGTTATCAGTAATGTTTATGTCTGTGGCACAAGGTGATATGGCCTGAAGGTACCAGGAAAAAGGCAGTTCAGGTTCGAGGAATTTATCCTGAGGAGGTAATGAGACAAGAACACTAAAATGTCCCAACGAGGATATCTGCTAAAACTTTTTATTTAAAGTGGCTTACGTGTCCTTAAGTAGGAAATGCATAAATAAGTAGACATTTAAGAAATTTCTGAGAAATGGACCCTTAATTTTTTCATAATAATGGCACCATAGTACACGTAATACTTCGTAACCTGTTTTTTCAGTTCACTATATATCATGGAGAGCTTTCTTTTTTAATATTATTTTTGTCTTGTTAAACATACATGTAGAAGATAGAAAACGTATATGAATATTTTTAAACATAATAGTACCCTGAACGACAAAGGTTAAAAAACGGAGCACTGCAGAGAGCTTCGAAGTCCCAGAGGGTACGGTCCCCCTTGACCCTGTCTAACCGCCTCCTGACTTAGCGGTGCTCACATCCGCCTCGTATTTTCACCGCTTCCACATGTGTCCCTAGATGCTGCTTCCACTTGACGACTTTTGAACTGTACGTACACGGAGTTACACCGTCTGTGCTGTACCGTCCTTTGAATCACGTGTTCCATGCTGTGTTTGAGATGATGTGTGGCTATAGTTTTGTCATTTTCAAAATGTTTTGAAAACACATGTATGAGTATATTACCACATATTTACCTATTTTCCTGACAGTGGGTATCTCCAGTGTTTGCAGGTTCTGGCTGTTACAGTGTCACAATGAGCATTCCTGTAACTCTTGCACAAGTAAAAGAGATTCTCTGGAGTAGGGACCCAGGAGAAAAAATTGAATAGTAGGACACGCAGATGCCTGTCTGATTTACCGTCCACCAGCACCGTGCAAGAGTCCCTGCCCCTCTGCCTTGCACTTGGTACTGTCAGACAGTGTTGCTGATCTGGAAGGTAGCAATGGCATCTCATTGTGAATGCCCCTGATTTCTAAAGAGGGCGAGCATCATATATTATTTTTCTTGACTATTCATGAATAGATGCTATTTATTTATGAACTTCTGAAGTTTCTTTTGTCTATCCCACACTTTAAAGAACATTACCTAGTAAAAATGTTTTCTACCTTCAAGGAGCTTATTCGCCTAGTCAGTGGACAAAAACACTCAGAACAAAGTAATATCACCTGCGAAAGGGTCTTGTCCAGAGCCTTCGGTCAGTGGCCCTTCACCACTTCTGGAATTTTCTACTTACAACAAAATGTGACCAAGGCTGGGTTGTATGTTATGGGCCATTTTTATAAAGGACTTAAGAGAGAAAGGAGATACCAGCGTGGATGGAGGAAGCCTGGCTTGAGTTTCCTTTGTTTTGTTTATTTTAGGCTCTAAATGCAATACCTGTAAAAAAATCAAATAGCAAAAAAATGCACAATGAAGAAAGTCAGCGTAATTGTGGCCACACCCCCATTAGCCATTTACTCCATAGACCCAGCTTCTGTTCTTGCTCTTATGTGGCATTTGGAGATTTAAGACAAAGAAACTGTTTTAACTAAAGTTAAAAGAAAAGTGTTTTTAAAGATGGCCACCCAGTTGGGGAGAGGTGGCATTCGCTCAGGGTTGTGCTTCTGAGAAGCCCGTGCACAGAGGGAGGCCCCCACTCCTCATGCCCACTGGGGCGGTCTCTAGAGTAGGGGGCTGTGTTCCAGTTCCAACCAGAGTGACTCAAGTGAAGGAAAGCAGAAGTGTAAGAAGCACGTGCCAAGGGCCAGCAGTTCCTCAGCTGTAATCTGGCCTCACAGGGAACCCTCCCAGGAAGCGCCAATCATTCTGTAGACTAGAGGAACAAAATATTTTGAATGGTTTTTGCTGACATACCTGAAAGTGACAGTTCTTTCCTGACTTTAACAATAGAGAGCTCTTTGCAGTGGGGCTAGCACAAGCTACCAGGCAGAGGAAAGTTCGCTCAATAGGATGTTTCAGGAGACCACCTCCAAAGGAGAAAGAGGTCTAATCCCCCGAAGAAAGCAGACCCCACAGGGGTTACAGGGAATGTAGAAAAGCACTCTGGTTAAGCAAAACCCTATAGAAATTAAGTGAAGGTGGTTCCCAGCCTGGAAACTCTGTGTAGTTAGGGACTTTGTCTACGCGTTACCCCCCAGAGTCCTCATCCCCCACCCTGGCTACCGACCTGCACCAGGCACTCAATGAATGCAGCTTAAACGCATGCACTTCTCTGAATACTGGGATCGCTAAACACTCTTCTGCTTCTGTCTAACCCTGTCATCACAAGTCCTGCCTCTCAGCCACAGCTTTAAACAGAAAATGCAGAGTGGTTTCCCACGTGTTTCAGAAGTCAGTGCAAAGTAGTGAAACCGTAAGTCGGCCCTGGGGTGACTGTGAACTTCAATCGCGTCTTGAATTCTTCAATGAGCAGGACAAAACCCACAGGGATCAAAGACCCAGACAAACTGCGAAGCTTCTTGATGTGCTTTGCCTTGATGTTAAGAACCCGCCTTTTTCATTTTCTTTTTTCAGATCTTTCCCTAACAACTACTGGGACAAGTTTGTAAAGAGAAAGGTAGGCCTTGTCCGTGGGGGTGAGCTCCATGACCACCAAAGAAATGCCATAGGTTTTGAGCTCTCCACATAGAAACAGGAATAAATGCAATGTTACTTTTTAGGACAGTTTCCCGAGATGAGTAAGTCACAGACGGGGTGCGAATGAACACACGCAGGGCTTCCATCCCCATCTGCCTGAAGCAGCTTAACACGGGCACTGTTTTCGGTGTGCCAGGTTCTTTCCCCCTCCAAGAAAATAGCCTGAAGAGCAATTTTCATTTAATTGCCTTTATCATTTCTGTTTTCTTTGGGGGCTCTTTCCCTTTATTTGCTTGTTGCATTGTGAACCCTGTCTTTACCGCCCCCTTGAGGAGCCCAGAGGAGAGTCTAGTGGGCTAGAGGGAGCATAGACGGTCATGTGCGGCCTGGCCTCACCCTGTCATCCCTTTGCTTTAGGTGATAAACAAGTACGGTGACCTGTACGGAGCGGAACGCATTGCTGAACTCCTGGGTTTGGACAAAAATGCCCTTGACTTTAGCCCGGTAGAAAAGACCAAAGCAGAGGCGGCCTCTCTGGTGTCATGGTACAGAGCTTAAGAGTTAAATCCACAGTCTGGCTAAAGCAGATCCTTTGATTTCTCCAGCCCTTTCCAAGGCGCTAAAGGGAAAAATTCTCAATCAGATCTTTGTTCTCTCAGGCTCCGGTCTGGCTTAGGTGTTCCCTCTAGACTCTAACATATTGGGAAAGCAGTGCTTTGAAAAAATTAAGGACCGGTCAGGCTTTTATGCCTGGTAGAGCTGAAAGAGAAAGACTAATTAAAATTTCAGGTTGGGTCACCCTACCATTCTCAGTCTCACGGGAAACTCGTACAACTTGACAAAGCTCAGAGCTGTATTTAGATTATTAAACCTGAGAGAGAAAAAAAACACCTTTTTTACCCCCTTATTAAACACTTAACTTGCGCCGGACATTTACGTGTTTTTAAATTATTTGGTCCCCTTAGGCTGAGCTCCATCGACATGAAGTACCACATCTGGAAGCTGGGAGTTGTTTTCACTGACAATGTAAGTGGCACCTGGAAAACAAGACTCGGTCCCCGGGCTCAGGGATGTCATTAGATGCCTCACAGAAAAAAGCGAGGGAGCTTGCCCAGAAAGACTCCGGGATCGCTCCAAAGACGGAGTACCTCAGAGGGGCCGGGGACCATCTCTCTTGTGCAAGCGTGTAGGACAGACAGGTGGGGTTTCACGTGGCAATTCCTAGGCCGGTTGACAGCACCGCAGCATCTAGAAACCCTCTGTCCTCACCCTGTCCCCAGCGATGAGAAAAATTAGTGCAACCAGCACATCAGGAGGCAGGAACGCCTGACAAGCTGCCAAACCCTTTCCATTCCCACAGTCCTTTCTCTACCTTGCCTGGTACACGGCCATGTCAGTCCTGGGCCACCACAACAACTTCTTCTTCGCCGCTCACCTGCTGGACATCGCCATGGGCTTCAAGACCCTGAGGACCATTCTGTCCTCTGTGACTCACAACGGCAAGCAGGTCAGTGGGTTTGCGCTAACGCGGAACTGAATGGACTTCGATGTGGAAAGTAACCAAACAGGTACAACTCGTGCACGGCAAGAAGGTACATAATAGTATATAATACAACTTTTTTAGCAAAACACTTGAATGATGATTGTTTTTATTTAAAAATAAAACTGTAGCCATCATTCAAGAGGCATAAGGCCTTGATTCAGAGGCCCCTAACATTTAGATCTAGCGGGAGAGGGAAGGAGGTGATTGACACATCATTTTGGAGACGTCTTGTGGATCTACCCCTTCCTCCATGGATCTGTATACTCACTGGGGGTAGCCAGAGGCCCCATGTAATTAGAAAACTCCCAAGGTACTTCCGATCCAAGGTACTTCCGATACAAGCTTCCAACTAAGAACCAATGATTTAGACATAGATATATATACACACATAAAAACAGCTATACATATACGTGTATATGTACATATAGATGTATACGTGTGTGTTTATATATAGGTGGCTGGAAGTTGATATAGTAAAAGGTAAAAGATATAGTTACATATCTATATAGCCATTTGCATATCCAGTCTGTCTTCTACAGTGTTGTCAGGGCGAATCCTTTAATCAAAATCCTCTAATGGCTCGTTCTGTCACCAAATTCAAGTTTTGAACATTTCCTTCTGCATGAAGTGCAATTCCATGAGTGAGACATGCCCCTCACATCTCTGAACCTTTGTGTGAGGAGAAAAGAAGAAAGTTAGAACGTGCCCAGCCCGGCACGGCCTTTACAGAAAACAGTATGGAGGTCCCTCACAGGGTTAACTACTGAAGCACCGTATGACCCAGCAAGGCCACTCCTTATCCAAGGACATGAAATCAGCATCATGAGGAGGAAGCTACACTCCCAGGTTCACTGCTGCATTATGCACAGTAGCCAAGACATGGAAACGACCTGAGTGCCCATCAGTGGAAGGACATATAAAGAACATGCGGTAAATACACATATACAAGGAAATACCGCCATTTATAACAACATGGGTGGACCTTGAAGGCATTGTGCTAAGCCAGACACAGAAAGACAAATAGCGCACGATCTCACTTACACGCGGGATCTAAAAAAGGTGAGCTCACAGCACCAAAGAGAACAGCGGCTGCCAGAGGCTGGGGGCCTGGGCAATGGGAGACGTTGGTCAAAGGGCATGAACTTCCACTGTAAGAGGAATAAGCTCCAGAGATCTAATAGACAGCAGAGTGTTACAGATAAAATTGCTGCATCACAGACTGGAAGTTTTTGGAGAATGGAGCTTAAGTGTTCTTGCCACACACACACACACAGAAATGATAACTGTAGGAGGTGCTGGATGTGTTCGTTAACTTGATTTCGGTCATTTTACAATGCACACATATATTAAGTCATCAGGTTGTACACCTTAAAAATACATAAAGATTCCAACCTATAAAAAAATCAAGTTGAGTTTTGTTCTAAAACGAAAGGTGGTAGACCATCAGGTATTATTAGAGTATCTTAGCTCATTAGGTATTTTTTCTAGGCTTTGCTAGTCGCAGCAGTACCTGTTTCTCGTTTGGGTCGGGGATGAAAAGAACTGAGGAAAGCTGGGGAGAGACGTGAGTTGCTGCCTCACAGAAGAGCTGCGGTTTGGGGAGGCGCTCCCAGAACCTGTGGTAGATGTTGGCTTACAGAGCGTTAACTGCTTCCTTTTCCTGGGAGGAAGGCATTGTGCATTTTTACACACGTGTCTTGGGAAGTTTTTCCCACAAAGACCATGTTTCCCAGTGTGATCTGTGGAATCCCAGTTCTGTATGTTCTTTTAGAATTATTTTCTTCCCCTTTACTCAGATATTGAAACTTTAGTTTTTACTGATTTGGCTTGATGGCATGAAGATTGTAACTTAAATGGGAAGTTTCAACAATGAATTTTTGTATGGCCATGCTGAATCAACTCTGGCAAGATTATTTAAAAATAACAAGTGTGCCAGCTTGTGCCATGTGCCAGGCTCACAACTCCTTTGCAAGGTAGATGCAATGCTCACTTGACAGGTAAGAGAATTGAAGCACAGAGAGGCTAAGTGTCCGTCCCCCCCCAAGACCACACAGCTGCTAAGTGGCAGAACTAGCTTCTTTCTTCCTTGGGGCAAAGCCCAGGTTCTTTCTGTTTTTCTAAAACCAGCTGGTTCTGTGAGGTCTGCTGTCTGAGGTTAAGTTACGATTCATTGTCTAAGAAGTTACTGAATATGTGTCCTCGGCTACTTATCTTAGAAATTTTGTAATTGATCTTCATAGTTTCTGCTCAGCACCTAGTCCCTTGAATAGGCCAGATCCTGTGTGCTCCTCGTGTGTAGTGCCCCCTAAAGCCAGGAAATGAACATGCCCTACGACCCCTGCAAAGGTCCCAGGCAGCTGTCTTGGTTATGAAAAATGTCACTTTACTCAACCACCATAAAGAATTCTTGTAGTAACTTCAAGGCTGTGACAAGTATCCTATTTGTGGTTATTTATAAAATAGTGTCATGTAGGGACACCTACCAGTCCAAGGACCCTTTGGTTCCTTTGGAAGCAGCACTAAAGAAGCTGCATCGTGACACTTCAGGTCACTGCTCTCTCTCTGTGAAAACAATGTCATCCGCCTCATGGCACCTTCACCACCCCATCCCGAAGTCCCTTTGTAGTTTGCACAGGCCCAGTTCCATACCCCAGGTATGAGCCTGCTCCAGCTGCTGTAATGAAATGCAGACCGGGTGGCTTAAACAGGACATTTCCTCTCAGCTCTGGAGGCTGGAAGTCCAAGATCAGAGTGTGGGTAGGTGTGGCTTCCTCTGCGGCTGCCCTCTCCCTCCCTTTCCACTTGATCACCCTCTGTGCAGCTGTCCCCTCTCTCACTGTTGTGTCCTAGCCTCTTCCTCTTACACGAACACCAGTTAGACTGGAGTCGGACCTACTCCAGCAGCCTCACTTTAATGGAAGTCCCATTTGAAGGCCCTGTCTCCAGAGTCACATCCTGAGGTAAAAGCTTCAACACATGCGTGGGGCACAATGTGGTCCACAGCCCCCACCATCTCTCTCTGCCCAACAGCCTGCTTCTACACAACCCTCTTCCCCTCTCCCCCCAGCTCAGGCTCCTCTTTCCTCTCTGTGTCCTTGGAGTCGCCCATGCACATTTCCAGGTACAGAGACTCACATCCTTTTCTTTCTGTCCCCTCCCAGCTGGTTTTGACCGTGGGTCTCCTGGCCGTGGTGGTTTACCTCTACACCGTGGTGGCGTTCAACTTCTTCCGCAAGTTCTACAACAAGAGTGAGGATGATGACGAACCCGACATGAAGTGTGATGACATGATGACGGTAAGAGCCCACTCAGGGCTACCTGGTCACCCGTCCTTGTTGACAAAAAAGGGCTGTGGGTGGTCTGGGGAAGTAAGCAGTGGAGTTATAGAACAGAACAGAGAACATAGATGCCCCATCCAAAAGGGAGTGTCCTAGAGAGACAGTAGTGATGGAAATGGGTTTCATGAGCACTTACCGATGGTTAGGTGGAAATACAAGCACCCCACAGGGCATGTCATTGGTCATTGTTCACCTGCATTTCTTTGTGGCAAAGATGTGACTACTTATATCTAAGTGTGAATGGACCTGTATCTAAATGCATGCAAGGCAAGCTTTTGACTCTTTGTCTCTGAGCTGGGGCAAAGTCCCATGGACCTGGTGCTCAGTTTATTTCAGCAAGCCAGGAGGCTGACAAACGAGACAGCGGTAGGATCAGGTCAGGGGCCTCCCCAGCAGGAGCGCCCCCTGTAGGAAGGACGGGCACAGCTCAGGGTGAGTGAGCACTGCAGTAGTAGAATCTCTACAAGTTTACAATGACCGGATGCCAAGAGAACGTGAGGTGGGAGACAGGGAACGGCCCCAGCCTCTGATCATTCCTCTAGAAAATGGGTAAGACTCCTTGGCTAAATGTGTGGCCAGCACCCATCTCCACTCTGCCCTGGTGTTTGACTTACCAAGTGTAAGGCTTCCTTTTCCTCTGGACCTAACCCATCCAGGCAGGAGGAGACAGAGGGCGCCCTGCCCAGTGAGCCGGTGCCCAGGTCCCTGTACTGGGCCACTTGTGTGGCACAGAGGACAGCAAGTCTATTCTTTAAGGTGCTACAGGAATCCCTGCCCTACCAGGTGTGAGGCAAAAGCAGGAGAACTAGAAGGGGCCTCTTTCCAGAGGCAGGAGCCCAGCCTGCCCCCTTAAAATTAAACAAGAGAAAACTAATGTCTGGCCTATGCCATACACATTGGGGCTAAAAGGTCTTTTACCGTATGCACACCTTAAATGAATTCTCTTATATGTATCAAAAAGTTCTAAACTTTTTAATATAAGCAAAAAATATTGTTAAAGGCTAAACAGCAAACCGACCCGAGGCCAGAGTGAGGAGCAGGCAGCGGCAGGACGGCTGAGGTCCCTGAAGAGCCCCCTCCCCACTCAGGGCTGTCACACTCCATCTGACAACCATCTCGCTCGAAACGAACGCCATGTTGCACCTTTTACCTGAACTGACATTACTTTCCTTGTCCAGTGTTACCTGTTCCACATGTACGTGGGAGTGAGAGCTGGCGGAGGCATCGGTGATGAAATTGAGGACCCTGCTGGTGACCCCTATGAGATGTACCGCATTGTCTTTGACATCACCTTTTTCTTCTTTGTCATTGTCATCTTGCTGGCCATCATTCAAGGTACGGTCGCTAGTTAAGTATGAACAGGGCTTAATCCAGTTCTCTCTACCACCCTACATCAACAGCCTGGTTGTTTTATGTAGAGATCTGTACATGCCTTTATTTGTTAATTCCACATTTACTGAGCATCTATATGTGAGGACTTGCCTACAGATAAAGCCAAAGATCCCTCCGGGCACTGACAGAGGCTTAGCTCACTTTTGTGGTGCTTTACAAATGTCACATTTTTTCATAATTGAAGTCAAGCCCTTCTACTGGCAAAAAGATTACGACATGCTTTGTTGAGTCTTGCTCTACTGTGGTGGTCTGGAACCAAACCTGCACTATCTCCAAGGTCTGCCTGTACAAGGGCAGAGCACCCCCTTCCTGCCATGCCCCACTTGGAACTGACCGCTACCTGCTCGTTCCGCTTCCCAGAGCTCCCCTGTGTGTGGTCCTCCGGGGCAGTGGGGTGGGGCGGAGGGGCACAGAGAGGAGCTAAGAGCCTGTGAGAGGGTTTCTCTTCTTTTCAGGGAGGGATAGTGATACTTAGTCCGCAGCCTTAGGGATTACAGGACCGGGATGAATGCAGCCTGGGTCATGGCACCAGTGAAATGTGCAGGTGTTGAGGGCTCATAAGCAATTAACTGTAATAGGTCTCTCAAGGAACAAGTCGGGAATGAAGTAACATAACAAATACATGTGAAATAAATAGAAACAAGAACAAGATAAAACAATGGAAATGAGAGCTAGGTGGGGGGTGGGGGGGGTGGTCAAGGATATTGATGTAAAGGAGATTGCCCCAGAAAGAGCAACAAAGAAACTGAGGAAGAACCTGAGAGACATCAGTGCTTCAGGGTTGGGGAGAAGAGGGAGAGCCCAACAGGAAGACAGGAAATGAAAGGCCGAGCAAAACAGAAGCGGGAGAGACCAGGGAAAGGCCAATGTTTCCAGGAGGGTGAGTTGTTAGCACACGGTGCAGAAAGGCTGAGTCAGAGGAACGAGAAGTGGTTAGCCAGGGCGCAGCATTTGAAAATAAAGTACTTTTTCCCGATTTTTACTGAATAGGTCAGCTTGATGATTTACTTTTTACAAAACAAAGTGGCCTCTGCCATCCCTTCTATCCCCCTCTACCCTGAACAGATTATTTAAAATGCTTTCTCCGTCTTTATATGTAAAATCCCAGGTCTCATCATCGACGCTTTTGGAGAGCTAAGAGACCAGCAGGAGCAAGTGCGAGAGGATATGGAGGTAACGCTGTCCTAACCACTCTGTCTGTCTCTCACAGCAAGTGGAGTCATGGACAGCAGGCTCTGCTGTCTCCTAGGGCCAGCCCTGGGAGACACTGCTAGTTAAACTTGTCCTTCGTCCCTGTCCTCCTCCCTCCCCATGCCTAACAGCTCTGGGCGTTTGGGGCCCCACCCTGTGTTTGGGCCATTCCATGCCCCTCCCGGTCTGCTGCCCACACCGTGTCCCATGCTGGGGCCAGAGCGAGTATCCTCAGCAAGGACCTAGGTACCGTGTGGCACTGCGGGGCAGATGACTAAGGGCCTGAAGTAGTTTTCAGTGTCTCCCAAGGCGAGCACACACCCTGGCCCTTCTCCACCTGCTGGTAATGTCTCACCCACTCATGCCCTCACTGCCTCTGCTATGATTCTAGACCAGATGTTTCATCTGTGGGATTGGCAACGACTACTTCGACACGACCCCTCACGGCTTCGAAACACACACACTACAAGAGCACAACTTAGCCAACTACCTGTGAGTACTCGGGTGGATGGAGGAACAGCGGGGGACGGGGAGGGAGCGGCACAGTCAACAGTGATGTCATTTCCTCCTATTTCAATGAAAAGTAGAGGCAATTAGGAAAGACTTTTCCAGAAGTCCCCCCCGAGTGCGTGTCTTTGTCCATACCCTCGTCCCCTCCCATGTGGTGGACATTCCTTCTCTGGGCAAAGGTCAGTCCCTCTACCTGGGATCAGATGCCGTCCCCTCTGAAGGTCACACACCTCTAGCAATTTTTCTTTCTTTCCTTTCCTGGAATTCCCCTATCATGCTACAATGTTTCTAATCCTAAACAAAGACGGTGGCCCTACTTTAACCTACAGCTGTTGCCCTGCCTCTCTCTCTCCCTGTCCAGCAAACCTTAAAAGCACCCACGCTCACTGTCTGCAGTTTCTGTCCCATCCCCTTTGCACTTACCCATCAGGGCTCCCTCCCCCACACCTTGCCTTTACTGCTGTCAAGGTGGCCAGTGACCGCATGTTGCTGGACTCCATGATGTTCAGCTGTCACCGAGTCCGTCCTCTCCTAGTAATCCACAGGCTCCATGAGAGCGGGGGTGGGAGGCAGGGCATGTTTTCACACGGCTCTATCCCAGCTCTGAGGCCTGGCGCCCAGTAGGCCAATAATAAATATTTCACTTTTTCTAAGGGAAAGCATTCATTCAAGAACAAGTATTTCGGAGCCTATTATGTGCCATAGATTGCCTGTTAAAATTACAGAATGTATAGAGAATATAGATTACCTGAAATTCAGATTCTATAACCAGGGGTGTCCAGCCCGTGGCCTGTGCACAGCCCGGGAACGCTATGAATGTGGCCCAAGACAAGTTTTCTTCCAGTGTGGCCTGGAGACCCCTGCAAGTGCCCATTTGCAAGGAAAAAGAAAAAAGGCTGCTCCCAGGCCTAGCCCTTCCCCTCTGTGTCTACATTGTATTTAGAAAGGCCTGATGGTTCTTTAAGATGGAACAGGCATGGCATCTGACATAGATGTTATTGTCAAAGAGAAGTAGCAAAAATGTAGTGTCTTAAGGCAAAACCACAAGTTTTTAAAAAATAACTTCGGCATCCCATCCCTCCAGTTTGAGTGGTCAACATTGTTCGGGCTCATTGAGAGAGTGCGCCTCTTAGCGGAGGTGACAGGTGGGTGCCCTCCTCTTATGTCAGGACCAGTGACTAGAGGGGAGTGGGAGGGGTGTGGGCCCTTCCATGTCTTCCCCGAGCCCTCTGTGTTATAATGGTCCATTTTCTATCTCTGGGCCCTCTGCCAACAAGCTTGGGGGAAGGGACCCATCTTATTCAGGTTTGAATGCCTGCCCCCCCAGAACGGTGCTTTCTCAAATAAACGTGCTAGGAAAGGAGTAATGTCCTGCGTGCCTGGATCTCAAACAAGGTGAGATATTGGCCATGCCTTGTTTCTTAGTCTGATAAAAGGGAAGGAGGAAACTCATATTTATAGGCTGTACTGAGGGCCACAATCTGAAGCTACAAACCTACAGAAGGATGCCCTGAGAGAATGCAAAATTCGGGGCTCAGGCCCTGCTGCCCCTCAGAAGAGTATCATTTCTACTTTTTCTTACCAGTAGCCTCATGGTCCTTTTCCTAAAGGGCAGAGACCGGTTCCTGTGGAAGCTGCCACTGAGGACATGGAACCTGAGCTGATAGCTCAGCCTCCTGGGACACTTGTGTGTTCCCGACAAACAGGCTCAAACCTCAGACATGCCACAGTCAGGGCAGGTGACACCACACCGGCACCCTCAGTGTCTGTAACAGAAACAAAACTGCGTTTCTGAAAGAATCAGAGCAACTTAAATGCTTGCAAAGATTTCTTATCTTCTAGACAAACATAGTATTTCAATTCTACATTTTTATAAGATGATAAATTGGCCTACTAAAAATTACAAGGTGTTTGGGTTATTGTTTAATTAGGATATTTTTAAACAAAATGGTAGGCAAAATGCTTTCCCACAAGTGATCTTAGCCCGAGGACTGGAGATGGTAAAAATGGATCTCTCCTCATGAAAGGCTAATTTGAGATTAAACTTTTATGATTATTAGAAAATGATGGTTTCTGTCATTTTACCACAGTTCTCTAATTCAGAAAGGCCTAGTAGACAGCGCGAAACTAAAAACACATTGAGACCCTGTCTGGTCCGGGTAAAGGAAATTAGGCTTCCTCCCTGAAGTATCTAATACTGCCTTTTTCTCACTTGCTGTACCTTCCCCTCGTTCCAGGTTCTTCCTGATGTATTTGATCAACAAGGACGAAACAGAGCACACAGGTCAGGTGAGGAACAAAAGTTTCTAGTTAAGAATCGCCCCCGCCCACCCCATGTTAGAGGTCCCTAAGTCCCAAGACTCGGGTGAGCACAGGCTGCTGGAAGGGGACACATGACCCAGCAGTCTCTCCCACACTTCCCCCCACTGCTCTCTGCATCACTCCACCCTCCCTTTGTGACTAAGGAGCCAGAACCCCAAGGCACCCGCAGTCCATTCCAAAGACCTCCTGGTTACCCTTCCCAACACACACAGACATTTTCTAAACCCTCGTGGTTACTGCTTCAGAGTAAAGTAGCTGGAGGCTGGGGGAGCATCAGAGAAAAAAGGCAACGAGAAGCTGAGCGGTTGGTGACACGAAGAGCAGGAAGATCAGAATAATGCCACAAGAGACAACATACGAAGGGTAACTCACGTGAGCGACACACGGAGGGGCGAGAGTTGAAGGCAGGTGCATGTGGCAGGCATTCTGTGACTCAGGATGAAAAAGAAATGTAAAGACAGGACACAGGAGGAAGAGGCAGGTTATCAAATATTCACACATCACTGGATTTGCAGGAATTCACAGCTCAAACTTCTGAGAGTGAGGGGGGCAGCTGGTTTCCAGATCTGGCTCTAGCTGCCCAGGCATCTGAGCCGGTCCTCAGCGATCCCTGCTCTTGCATTTTCCCACCAATTACAAATGACATGGAATCAGCCTACAGCTACATCTTTAAGTATTTCGTAGTGACAGGCAGGGACTTGGAGGAAACCTAAGGCTCCCAAACGGGTTGGGCACAGAGCAGGAACGAGTGTGCCGGTTGAGCCTCTTAGAAGCCCCCATCAGTGTCCCTAGAGGGAGATGCACAGACCAAACCAAAGTTTTAGCTTATTGTGGTTTAAAAAGCAGTACCTTTTCCCCCGTTATTTCAGGAGTCTTACGTCTGGAAGATGTACCAAGAAAGGTGTTGGGATTTCTTCCCGGCTGGTGACTGCTTTCGGAAACAGTATGAAGATCAGCTGGGATAAATCTGAATGAAGGAAACTCCACGATTCCAGACTGTCAAGTTGAAGTGATATTAAAGTCCTCCTTTTACACTTCTGCGACATTTCTGAAAGGTGACATTTTCTAAATGCCTCCCTTACCACAAGAACGCGTTTGTTAAACAATCTGTGTGATATTTGGAATTGATTTGGCTCTCCGGGCCGAACGGACATGCTCTGTGGGAGACAACCCGTGAAAATGTTCGGTCCAGGACCCTCCAGTTGAACGCCCTCAAGGTAACTAGTGTTGGCATCGCCAAGAGAAGAACCGAAACACGAGGCCTCGAACGCACAATACCTGGAATTTAAAACACTTGACTGTCACGTGGCAGTACCCACCCGTGACTCGTGGTCTGACTACAAATCATCATCATGACTGCAGTCGAATTTTTCCCATGGTACTTGCTAGTGAATGTACCCAGAATCAGCTTGAGAAGCTTTAAGCAGTTAAAGAAATAGGAAAACAAAAACACTTTGTCGACACCGAAACATCGATTAAGTGCCTTAAAACCTCTTTAGATATAGCTATGCAAGTT
Organism: Macrotus californicus; assembly: GCA_007922815.1. Classification (NCBI taxonomy): domain Eukaryota; kingdom Metazoa; phylum Chordata; class Mammalia; order Chiroptera; family Phyllostomidae; genus Macrotus; species Macrotus californicus. The sequence goes on along the minus strand of VMDR010001515.1, from coordinate 8,774 downwards.
TTGTATGTTTCTGTTCCAGAAGGAAAGTTCCATTACCTGGTTGTGCCGATCTCTGGTCTTAAGAAACTGCACTTGAAGGTTACTCACATTTTTTTTCAGTAACAGCTTGTCCACTGCTGTTATTAGAAGAAAAATCTCCATCTTACACCAAATTGCGTAATGCTTTATGGTCCCTTGTAAGTAGTGGAGCTGCTCTGTTTAGGTGAATCTCTAAATAAAATGAAGTGCCCACTGCAATAAAATAATACATGCCAATCTATTACGTGGTTCAGCCTCTTATAATGCACCCCTTCCGGGTGGTTCTACAGACCCACTGTGACTGCTGAGGAAAGGGACAGGAGACAGACGGCCTACACCCTGCACAGGAAAGAAGGAAACTGTGTAGAACAGCATTTGTTTATTTCGGCCACACGCACACCTTGCTGCTTGCTGTGGCCCTTCCGGCAGCAGCGCCTGCCAGGTTAGTACAGAAACACAGGAGGAAGAAGGCTGGAAACGCGCTGTAACCTCTCCTGCCCTTGACGAGTCTCTTAGGTTACTAAGCCGGAGAAAAGTGCAACAAGCCTCTTAAATGTATCATTTTAGGTGTTGTCAGACACAGAGGTAGGTGTTCAATGCGGTGACGGTGACAGAGCGCACTGGCGTGGGCACGCTGTTCTTCAGGGACAGCCTGGGCCCATCCTTACTTACAGTGCAGCCAGAACAGGCTTCAGGCACTTGTTGCTTCTTTCGTTAGGAAATCATGCTGTCCAGCCAGTCCTCAAGCTCTTCCTCAGTAACACTTTTTGATGTGCTCGGTTGTGCAGACTCCACGTTCTTTTCTTCCATCACAGACGGTTTCTCGAGAACTGGGGAGATAAGAGCAATGTGAGCAACTTCACAGCAGTCCGCAGACTGAGGGTTAAGGCTCCCCCGGGGTGGGCCCATGATGTAACTCGGCCATGATTATTGCTTCTCTTACAGCAAGGGGGAGGTACAATAATAGCTCAACAAATTAATAGATAGGGTAGAAATATGCTCCTTTATTTATTCTTAAATTGAATTTCACAGTCCACTAGTTTTTTTTAAAAAGACCAACAGCTCGGTTTTCTTTTCACTATTGTAACAATCCTGGGAAGTCATTACAGGTTCTCGAAAGTAGTACATGGCCGGGGCAGCTGCCCTCGGCCTCTCCACGTCACACGGGCCACCATCTCACCGGACATGCGCAGGTGAGGAAGTGTTCTTTCGTAAAAAGTGAGACTGAAATAGCAAGCACGACGTGGGAAGCGCTGGTTAACTGGCTTGCTCAGACAGTTCAAAGCCTGCTGCTGCACAGCTGAGGGCTACGGGCACCTTAGTGCCTTTTTATACACAGGTTCAGTGCACAGCCCCGGGTTAACACTGCAGTCCAGGCAGGCGGCAGCTTCTGGAAAGCGGTACATCGAGTGAGAGGAAGGCCAGTGCAGGGGAAGCGGGGGTGTGAGCACAGAAATAGATGCCAGTAGACAACGCCAGGTCAATGTCAGACACCAGTGGACATATACATCCATGTGACATGGGTGAGGCTGTTCTCACCACAATGCCAGAATCAAGAAGATAGATAGGGAATAAAATGAAAACCATACCTTTTTCTTCCTGGGCCACCACCTCCCCATCTTTCTTGGATTCCAGGGCCTGGGGTAGCTGGTCCGGTAAGAGGTCATCTTCTGCTTTTACAGGTGCATCTAAGGTAAGCAGCAGATCTAATTCTTCTTCCAAGTGGTCTGCTGCTGACGGCACGGGGGAGGCGGGTTTCTGGGAACCCTGTGCAGGGCCTGGACTTGGGCTGTCCTTACCCAAGCGCATAGGGCAGCCAGCAGCCGCAGATTTCAGCTCAGGCACAGACCCCTTTCCTCCAGGCCCCAGCGGCCCTTTGAACTGCATGCCTAGTCCCCTGCCTTCATCATTCCTCTTCGGTTTCATCTGAGGAAGCTCTAAAGGAAGGGCAGTCTGAAAGAGAAGCATAACCGAGTTGAAAATGTGAACCCTGCCACACCTGCTTACACAGAAACAGAAGCTACAGAAAACATCAAACTCCGTGGAGTAAGAGGTAATTCAGACAGGAAGTTCACCAAGGGTCTCCGGTTCGGGCCTGCGTGGCAGCCTTCCCAGCTGATTTGGGGTCAGTGTGGGTGGGCCCCCTCCCTGAAACAACAGGGCTGCGCTTCCCACTCTCCCCACCTCAGCTCCGTGCTGAGAGTTGAAATCAAAAGGGCCATGTCTGCTGTCAGGCCTGAGCAATGACCGTGCCATAGGTCTACTTGAATGTATGCTTAAATCTGTGATTTAAACCTCTGTAAAAGGCACCAAGAAGCAAATAGCAAATCAGATCTGTTAACGATACAAAAGCACTAAATAAAGGTAAAGGGACAAATTCACAGACAAAGGAAGACTGACTGGCTCTCCATAATGAGTAAAAAATGCCAGACATGAAGGAAACATATTATTTGATTGCATTTCTAAAAAGCCAAAAACTGGTAAAACTGATCGTTAATATTAGAAATCAGGACAATGGTTTTAGGGAAATAGTGACGGAGTAGTGGAGGAGGGAGAGAGCTTCTGGAGTCCATGGTTATAAATACTACCTGTGCCTGTACTTTTCTGTATCCATGTTATAATTTAGTAAAAGGGAAAACCTGCCCAGGTGATGCTGATGCAGAGCTCAGGCTGAGTGCCGCTGCTTGGGAGGGAGGCCTGGGTGGGCGCAGCATCAGAGTGGAGAGGTTCGGAGTGAAGTTCAACTACCATTGGCCGCACTGTCCCCTATTTACACAGTAAAGCATCTGAGCAGATCCAATTTGCTAACAGCTCTTCAGGGCTTTTAAGACAGCATGATTAGACACACAAACTTCAATGTTCATCCATCACTGTCGGGGTGTGAATGAAGCTGGGCTGTGGTCCTCTACTCTAAATCCTGGAATCCTTTAGTGTCCAGGTGCCCGGCATCGGTTTGGTTCGTTCACCTCCCCCGGGGGGTCCTGGGGTACACACACAGTTGAGATTAAACTGCTATGCGTCACGGCACAGAGGGCAGGCAGGGATTTTAAAACAATTCAGCCAGGGTTTCAAAGTTACTGCAGGTGCTATACACTTTTACTCCAAGGCCTCTTGCCAACACAGCCTTCAGCTTTCGGATCCTTACTACACTTCCTGTTTCTCTCCTGAGTCCTGGGTGCCCCCTCACCTTCATTTCGGTGGTTCCTTGATGTGTTCTGTTTGCCATTCCTCATAGTGCGGGACCAAACTGAACAGGTGAGAACCTTGAACACCCGGATACCCAGCAGGAAAAGGAACACCTCCCAGTCACTGGGACAACCCCAAAGACCGTCCCCTCCTCACATTCCTAAAGAAGCCTTGGAGCAATTCCCCACAAGAGCCAAAGGCCACCCTCTGTTCTTCCTCGCCCTGCCCCTAACTGTCCTCCCGCCTGACTTCCTTGCTGCCCTAAATTAGACTCGTAAGTGCAACAGAAACAGCCTCACATTCGAGTGCAGAACAAAGCTGTTCATTTTAGCTGCTGGGATTCTAGGTAAAATTAGTACTGCCCAGGGTTTCACTTTAAAAAGCTCAATCAAGCCACAATTAAATTTTGAAGTTCCATACAGTGTGGTCCTTCAGCCTTTGCCCTTCAATGGCCATCTTATCTGGGTAGCTCCCAAATTTCATTTTCTGGCCCCTAACTCTGAACTATAAATTTCTATATCTGTTTGGCTGATGTTTTCATTGTGATATCTTGGAGGCACAAACCCATAATGTGCAAACCTCACCCTTCCTGGCACTACTGACCAGAGCGGCGCGGCTGGGCCACTTGGGACAATTCTTTGCCTGCTCTCCCTCCATTTCAGTCCTTCCCCGAGCCTTATCTTTTGAAATACCTCTTGGAAAAGTCCAGCTCTGTGCCATTTCTACTGTCATCACCCCGGTCCCAGCGGCAGCACCACCACCACCTGGAACCGGACGACAGCCGCCTCCTTTGCTTCCTCACGTCCTCTCCCCCTGTGGGTGCAGTCTCACCCATGAGCACCCGCCGCCATCCCACAGCCTGCATGTTCCTGTTATTGGTGTTGTTAGCAGTGCTGTTACTACCGGTCTATCGGGCCACTCTCCTCTCAATTTCAAGTCAAATGCTCTTCTACTTTGGATCTCAGCCTGTCTGTCACTGCTTCAGAAAATCCATTCCTAATCACACCCAAGTAGACCAGGTTCACTACTATGTACTCTCAGCACAACGTGCTTCTCCTTCAAAGCAGTTATCACAATTTGTGCATTTATGTGACAACTTGATTAGTACCCCTCTTCCCCAACAGATTAAGCTCCACAAGGGCAGGACCCGCGTCTGCCTCCTCAAACACTATATTCTTAGTATCCAGCATAATTATTCTGAAAAAAAGACCAGCCAGATTTTATACTTTTACATTTCATTCAACTCCATTACATTCGAATCTTCAAAATGTTCCAATTATTTTTTTAAACTTTTAAAAAATTAATTCATTCTCCCTTAAAACTTTACAGGATGCTACCCGACCCCAAACCCTCAGCTTTATGAATGGAGAAGCTGAGTCTGAGACGTTACTCTTTTTCTCCCGCCCAAATCCACACCAGCTGGGAGATGCCCTCGGGGCTCTTACCTGGACCAATTCAGGAGCAACATTGAGACGGAGTGAGAGAGGCAGTTCCTGAAGGGCTTGAACCAATGACTCACAGTCCACGTAAAATGCTGAATTCTATAAATAGGAAAAATACACATACCATACATATACTTGTGATACATACTTCTGGTGATGGTTACATGTGACCTTTTAGAAATAGAGCACAAGATGAAAGTAAGTATAAAAAAATCTTCCCTGGATTTCCATTCAGCTGGGACTAAATCAGATCATAAATCACACCTGATATGGTTAAGTCTAGCATCTCCACGTTAAGACGGGCAAAACAAACCAACCACAACCTTCCTGAGCCACCGCTCACGCTGTGGGAGCAGCAGGGCAGGGATGGCCCCCACTGTCAAGAATGCATGGTGACCTGGAAACTGGACACTCTTGGACTTACCAGCAAACAAAGAAAAATGAGCATTCAATACAATCTAAGTGGACACCTCCCTCAAATTCAACGGCTGACCTTTGGGATGGGGGCAAAGAGCTGTCTGGGCAGTGAGAGGGGCGGAGAGGCACAGCCCCAGGAGCCCGTGGGGTGCCTGCGAACAAGAAGGAAGAGGACGGAAACCTGCCGCTAGCCTGCGGGCAGCACGCCATGCAAGGCCAGCACTGCAAGCCCCCTCCACCCCCTTCCCACCCACAGGCATGAAGTCATACCCATGCAATGACCTCCCACACTGACAGCATCAGAAAAACATCCGGGGTTATCACGTGCCTGAATAATAGTTTAACAGCTGCTTCTCAGTGCCCTGGCCACTCAAGAGAAGGGAAAAACTAAATTAAGGTGATTATGATGACTTCACATTAGAAGCAAACAGCACTGACCACCTCACCTCACAAGGACAGTCACAGGCCCAGCTAGAACCATGTCGTAATCTATAACCACGGACTGACTTCAAGCTAGAAGACAATCCAGGGCTCATCTAGTCTAATCTCCAGCCCACTGCAGGAATGTCTCGAGTAGATGAGTTTATGACTGCGGATGGAGAGTCCGTCATTCCGGGTGCACTCCGGAAGAGCCCAAAACGAAACCCGGACCCACGCTCACACCCCTAACCCCGACGGCAGCACCACGGGGATCGAAAGGAACGACGTGGCTTTTCCACTGCCCTTCTGAAATTTTCCAAAGATGGCTAGCCAGCTCTTAGGTAAGGAACTTTGGCAGCACCAATTGTGGCCCCTTGCCCTGGAAAAAAGGAACCAAAAACAAGTCACCGAATTACCACCTGGAACTCCCACCCTCCCCACGGCCAAGCTGTCTGCAAAGCCGCACAGGCAGACCCCTGCGTCCAGCCTCTAAGAGAGCGAGAGCTTTCCCTCTGCAACCTGTCGCTCTCTTAGCTCTCCAGAGAAGAACTGTTGAGCCGTGCTGGGGTCTGGCTAAATGTACCCAAACTTCCTCTGTGCCCTTTTGCATCCCATGCAAGATGACTACAAGGTACATCATCCACAGTGAGAAGTGTGTGAGACTGACCACAGAGAGACACGAGAAACAGCAAGGCTGGGCTTGTGAGCCGCGTTCTGAATGACGGGCACTTGGCTGTTGGCGACTAGAATGTCCCCCCCTCCGCTGTCCCCCCGCACATTTCCAATGCCCACCCATCTTCCCAGGCCCCGCTGACACTGCACCCGCTCCAGGATGCCGTCAAGACACCGGAGCCACCAGTGATTGCTCCTCGTCTCCTTGCAGGAGTCCCAGAGCCGAGGACCTGCCATCAAGTGCCACTTTGTAAGAGTCCTTTTTTCATCACCAATTTGCCCCTTAATGGGCTAAAGCTGAAGACATTAGTTGAAAAGTGAGCTGAAGTGACTTGTTTGTAATAGTAAAGTGAATTCTACTATCGGTTTCATTGGAATAATAATTACTAATTAGCTTTTTGCTACAGGTTTTAATTTAAAATAATTGGTAGTATTTTTGGCCGGAAAGCCCAGTCCCCACACCCACTTGACCAGCTCTGGTGGTCACTCACAGCTGGAGCACACAGCCTGGTCTGCGCCACCAGGGCCCCCCGATGCCTCCTCTCCCTCAGACGCTGAGGCTGTCAGGGGGAGCAGGCTTGACTGTTCCCACAAAGTCCCCTCACATCACTGCTCTGCCATCCGTGTGCACAGAAGTCCTTTGGGGGGTGACAGTCTGCAATCCTGAAGGTCCCTCTTGTCCAGGAACCTTATTAGGCTCTGCATCTCAGAGTCTGTGTAAAGGTACACTACTTGGTGTGAAAAGAACCTACCGGAAACTCCACTTTGCAGCTTAAACAAAGCCTAGAACTGCTTTCCTTTTGTTCTGTTCTGCCTTTTGGAAAAGCAATCACCGTAGCCTTTGCTCAGAGCACCGCGCCTCCCCCGGGGCTGTCGCGCGGGCTGTGCTCACGTGGGGCTCCGGGCCACGTGGACACGCTATAGAAGTGCTCCCCCAAATCAGGCCACGCTTTTTAAAGAGGTGGGGAGCTTTTCCAGATGTAGATTCTCAGGCCTTACTCAGAACTGGGCTCTGGGGGGTGGACCTGGAAGGCTACCCCTTTAGAAGCCAGGCATTCAGGAACCACTGCGCCTCGCCGGTACTCAACAACTGCTTAAGGAGTTCTGTTAGATAAATAAGTCACTGTGTGGACAAAATGAAAAATGAAATGAAAAAGGTGATTTTTTTTTAAGATAGATCTATTTTTTCACCTAAAGAAGTTCTCCTGCCACCCTTCCCTCCACACATGTCCCTGTACTGTCCAAAGGGAAGATGTGAAAACCTTGCTCAAGGACCTCAGGGGCCATTCCCCACAGTAACACGTGCACCGACTGCCAGGCTTCGTCCCTATCACCCGGCACAGGAACCGCAAAGGAACGAAGGCAAGTCAAGGTGATGGTGCTGGGTCCCTCTCCTCTAAGGATGTCCTGTGAGGACCGAACACGTCCCACTGTCAAATTCCTGCTTTCCCTCTTTCTCTGTATTGTCTTGTGCCACTGGCTGCACTGGGGCAGAGGGGGCATTAGGGAGAATACATACATGTATTTGTGTGTGTGCTTACACAAATACACATATGTAAATTTCTCTCTTTTTCTCTCTCAAGTATGCAGGAAGAAAGAGGATTTAAGTGGGACAGAAAACAGTTTCGATGCGGAAATGATAAATTCAGTTTTGACTATGCCCCACCAATACCTCAACTCAGAATGTTCAAAATCAAACCTCCCTTCTTTCTACTCTCCTTTTGCTCCACTGACGGCATCACCACTCACCTAGCCTGGAGGTTCAGCTACGAATCTTTCCTGTCTCCATGTTTCCCATTTGCTCAGTGCCACAGGCTACCTCGTCCTCTGCTGGAGTCCCACCTCCCTGTACCCCTTTGCCACCCTCACTGCCTCCCGCTGTCAGGCCTGTCCCTTCCCACTCACAGAACACAATACCCTCCCTAAATGCTTTCCCTGCCTCCAGCCTCTGATCTCTTCGGCTCCTCCTTCCCATTTGCTGAGCTCAAATCTAGCCATTTCTATTTTCTTGCTAAAGTATACTTCTGTTAACAAGTAGCTGTAATCATATCAACTCGTTTTCAGTGCTTCCTAAATGTCAGGAACTATGCTAACAGGCTTTTATTTATTATTGAATTTAATCCTCATTAAAGCTCCAAGCTACATGTTATTATTAGTTCCATTTTACAGATGAGAAAACAAGAGAAGGAAGGGAGTATGCCCAAGTCGCAGAACAAGGAACACTCAGGCTTGTCTCTCACGTGCTAACCTGCCCCCGGGAGAAAATGAGGACCAGACGGCTGGCACTAGCTAGCCTGGACCTCGAAGACTCCTCCTCTGGGGAAACTGCACTCCAGCCACACTGCGCAGCTGAGCGCAGCCTGCTCTTGGTCACCTCTTCCTTCTGTTGTTCCCCTGGGCAGGATCTACCAGAATCACACTCGTCCACACGGGCCCGTTCAGATGACCTCTTTCCCATGGCATTGCTCTCAACCACTTCCAGCCCACAAGAGCTGTCTCTCACAGAATTATGTTAGTTCATTTGTTACACCGCTTATTTTATGTTGCATTCTTTTTCATCTATTACATAAATATTTACTGATCATCTACTATCTGTCAGCCGCTAAGATAGGGAACGTG